>WNWK01008181.1:0-86876 GCA_009830355.1 Cherax destructor
GGGTCGGCAGGGGCGAAGGATCGATTAATAGTTGGAGGCGGGGGACCTGACCTTGGGGCGAAGGGTGATTGTTGTAAACAGCTTGGTTTATAGTGTGTGGCATGTGGCAGTCGTGTATCCATTAAGGACGGAGGATGTGAGGGAGTGGGGTAGGGTGTATAGGTACATTTGGGCGGGTGGGCGTCATTGGCTTAGGAAGGACATCGTGCGAAACAGCATTAGGCGGGAGGTTTAGGGTTGATTTGGGTGGAGCGTAGGCTTATATGTGCTTTGTTAGAAGATGCATGGTGAGACGGGGTCTGGGGAGGTGTGGAGAAGATGGGGTAGGGGGTGCTGAGGGAGTAGGGAGTGGTGGGGAGGGACGGAATTGGCTTTTTGCAGGGACATGTTGAGAAATTTGATGGTGATGGCGGAACCTCACAAGATACGGACAGGAGTAATGGTAAGAGTGGGGAATGGGAACGAGGTGGTGGAGGGGGTGGCGGTGTACCCACATATGACTGGAGAAGCATTTGGGAGGGGTTCAGGGAATTAAGGTTGAGGGAAATGGACAGGGAGCACATGTACAGATTCATGCATGGAGTGGTGGCTTGCAGGCAATCTATTCACCATGGGTTTAGTGCAGGATGGTAGGTGTGAGAAGTGTGGTGTGATGGAATCAGCATTGCATGTGGTGTATTTTGCAAGCATTGGGGGAGGAGGGAATGGTTGGGTGGAATCATTCGAGGGTTGGGAGGGGTGGCATTTCAATGCTAAGAGCGATACCTGGACATAGGGGAGTGGGGCATAGAGAAAGGAGGGGGTTATGTATTGTATGGTAGATATGTGTGTGGAGCATGGAGATTAAAGGACAAGAGTAACAGGGAGAGGATGAGGGCTGTGGCGGCATGCATGTATCGCACCAAGTGTAGGAACAGGGTAATGTATGGTAGGGATGGGAGTCGGCTTTTGCGGATGGGTACAGGGACATAAGTATGGGGGATCTAGGGGGGGTCCTAACAAGGGGGCTGGACATCCAGGCTATAGGTGGAGTGGGGGTTGACAGAAGGTGAGTGCTTTGGGGGAAAGGTGAAATAGAGGTGTGGGGTTTGGAGGGGGGGGCCGATAGAGGGCACGGGCATGTCTAGGATATTGGTAAAGGTTTGTTGAAGATGGACATGGCTCAATGTGCTCCATTCTGGATATGTATGCACTTTGTTTTGAACAATTGATCATGAACATGGGGTTTACGTAGTGTGGGGGAGGGTTTGTAGGGGAGACAATTGGTATTTTATGATATGTATTAATCTCTTTCATGTGCATAGACTGTTCCTATGTGGCTGTTTTTGGTTAGTTGTTGTTGGTCTTTTGGATTTTCATAGTTTACTATTGTAATGTTTTATTTGTGTATAATGATTTTAAATAAATAAAAAAAAAAAATTCTACGCCTTTCTAGAGAGTGCAGATTCAGGGCCCTCAGTCTATCCTCATAGGGAAGATTTCTGATACATGGGATCAACTTTGTCATCCTCCTCTGTACGTTTTCCAGTGCATTTATATCCATTCTCTAATACAGTGACCAAAACTGTGCAGCATAATCTAAATGAGGCCTAACCAAAGATATATAGAGTTGTTAAGTAAAAGGACACAAATGCAACTAATGTGACATATTATTGTGGCAACGTTTCGCTCTCCAACGTTGCCACAATAAAATGTCACATTAGTTGCATTTGTGTCCTTTTACTTAACATATTGTCGGTAATTCTACCAATATTAATACATATGTAGAGTTGAAGAACAACCTGAGGACTTCTATTATTTATACTTCTTGATATGAAGCCAAGGATTCTGTTAGCTTTATTGCGAACACTTACGCACTGTTGCCTTGGTTTCAGATTACTGCTAACCAGAACTCCTAAATTCTTTTTGCAATCAGTAAAATTAAGATCTACATTATTTAGTTTACATGTGGCATGGTTATTTTCCTGTGTAACATTTAGAACTTTGCATTTGTCTATATTAAACTGCATCTGCCACTTCTCCGACCACTGCATCAGTCTATTCAAATCATCCTGGAGTGCTCTAATGTTTTCATTAGAATGAATTGGACGGCCTATTTTGGTGTCATCAGAAAATTTGCTTATATCACTATTTATTCCCTCATATATGTCGTTTATGTAAATTGTGATCAATAAGGGGCCCAACACTGCCCCCTGTGGAACACCGCTTGAGACGTCCATTCTGATTTTTCCTCCTATTCCGTGTGCCTTAAGTTTCCTCAATAGCCTTTGATGTGGAACTCTATCGAAAGCCTTACTGAAGTCCATATACACAATATCATATTCAATACCATGATCTATCTCCTGAAATACCTTAGTGAAAAAAGTTAGTAAATTCGTAAGACAGGAACGCCCCTTTGTAAAACCTTGGTGAGATTCATTAATCAATTTATGCCTTTCAAGATGGCTACGAATTGATTCGGCAATTTTTTATTCCATAATTTTTCCCACTATGGAGCAGATTTACTGGGTTTACTGGGTTATGTTTAGGCGGGCTGTTATGTGCAAGCTATCTGGTTGCTAGCCGGATAGCTAACTGTTTACTGGCTAGCTGAGTGAATTGTTGCACTATTACTAGGTGACTGGCTGACTAGTTAGTTGATGTGAATGCTGGCTGGTATAATTACTGGTGGGGATGCATCCTGTCTGTCTGGCTCTCTGGCTTATTCTTGGTGTGGCTTGTTGACAAATTGAATGGCTTTCTAGCTGACTGGATAAGAGATGTGCTGGTTGGCCGCCTAGTTGATGAGCAAGTTGACTGACAAGCAGATTGACACGCAGACGGGCTCGCAGGATATCAGGATGACTAATGGGCAGGCTTGGTGCCTTCCTCTCTGGCTGGCTCCTGGCGTGTCTTGCTGGCTGAGAGGCTGATCAGAAAACTGGATTCATCCACAAAAATAAATCCTCGTTAGGGCTTCTAATTCGACAGCTTTACGAGCGCCACTTTGAGTTTAGCCAGAGCTTCGTCCTTCTTGTCGTCGGTAAAGTATTTAGGCTCATGATCCAAGGAAATGCAGCCACCCTCTTTTTCTACAACTATTACTAATAATACAACAATAAATACTGCCCTAACACAGTTACTACTACTGGATTTTTTACCTCTGCTTCTACTATTACTACATCTACTATTACCACTCTTATTACTTTTACTATTACAGCGACTAATACCAGTAGTTTTACTGTTACAACTACATCTACTACTACTATTACTACTACTACCAGTTAGCCAATAAGTGTGGGTACAGTAAAACTAATCAACCCTCCCCCCCACTAATCTGCCGGGCGACACAACTCTATGTAGTGCTGCTATAGTGCATATCAACACTATTCGGATGTGTCAACACTACCACTGCACGTGCCCATACTGTTAGGGTATGTGTCAACACTACCACTGCACGTGCCCATACTGTTAGGGTATGTGTCAACACTACTGTTAGGGTATGTGTCAACACTACTGTTAGGGTATGTGTCAACACTACTGTTAGGGTATGTGTCAACACTACTGTTAGGGTATGTGTCAACACTACTGTTAGGGTATGTGTCAACACTACTGTTAGGGTATGTGTCAACAGTACTTGGATACGAGTCATCCTTATTTGGATACGTGTCAACAGTAGTAGGGTACCTGTCAACACGTACCCTCCACTAATCTGCCAGAATACATACCAACTATTACAACCTCAGGTTCTCAGTGCCTGTTATTCTTAGTGTAAAGGAAGCTTGGAGCAAAGTAAACACAGTAGAAAAACTTTGAATTGTATTTTCCTTCACCAGGTATATATAGATTTATACAAAGTATGTACACTATATACAGCAGAATAAGTATTAGTGTATGCCACGGTAGTCAAGGCAAAACAGCAGCCAAGAGACAAGAGACAACCGTGCAGCAACCAGCACAGAATGGAAATGACAAGGGTAAAAACGTGCGTGGTAACCCCGTCACCTTTACCATTGCCAGATCCACATTATGATTGGCTGAACCTAGGTGCTGATTTGATGATTTGATACAGTTATGGACTGTATAACAATTATTAATGAAACTATATCACTTAGCTTTAGTAATTTTTTGTGCATTAATAATTATGCATTAATTTGTGGTCCAATTACATTATAAATATATCTTACCAAATTATGGTCTTGGTGATATATTTTAATACCCACTATAGGCAGGCAACTAATATTGGCCAATAACTAGCTACCTTACCTGTTGTGTGAGTTTTAATACACCTTGGGAGGTAAACATAAATTATTGTAGTACACTCAGTGGTCAACATGTCGTCCCATCACGGCGTCAAGTATTATCTTCCTTATCAGCCTTGTTATCATGACTTCACTATATATCTGTACTCTTCCGGATACACGTTATACTCACTTATTTCATGGTCCTCAGTGTTTGCCGATAATCTTTGTATCGACCTCGATGGCCCATGGCCGGGCTCAGAGAGTAGATACTCTCGAAACTCTTCAAAGGTATATCAAAGGTATGATTAATTCTGCAACACTTGTTAGTTCATGTTTTCGTTCCGTCATTTTTTCAAGCGTCCCCGTCACTAAACATTAATCTTATGCATATATATTTATTTAAATTCATTGACATTTCTAGGGGTGTAATACATTTTCTTTATCAGAATATTAACTCTACACCCAAAGGTGTAGAGATGCCAAAACTAAGTACACTACCTGGAGTCTACCTGGAGAGAATTCCAGGGGTCAACACCCCCACGGCCCGGTCTGTGACCAAGCCTCATGTTGGACCAGAGCCTGATCAACCAGGCTGTTACTGCTGGCCTCACGCAGTCCAACGTACGAACCACAGCCCGGCTGATCAGGTACCGACTTGAGGTGCCTGTCCAGTGCCTGCTTGAACAATCTTGGGGCCCTGACACTTATTGTGTTGTCCCTCAACGTGCTAGTGGCACCCCTGCTCTTCATTGGGGGGATGTTACATCGCCTGCCGAGTCTTTTGCTTTCGTAGGGAGTAATTTTTGTGTGCAAGTTTGGTACTAAGCCCTCGAGAATTTTCCATGTGTATATAATAATGTATCTCTCCCGCCTGCGTTCTAGAGAGTACAGGTTTAGGAACTTCAAGCGTTCCCAGTAGTTGAGGTGGTTTATCGCACTTATGCGTGCGGTGAAGGTTCTCTGCACATTTTCAAGGTCAGCAATTTCACCCGCCTTGGAAGGTGCAGTTAGTGTGCAGCAATATTCCAGCCTAGATAGAACAAGCGATCTGTAAAGTGTCAACATTGGCTTGGCATCCCTGGTTTTGAAGGTTCTCATTATCCATCCTGTCATTTTTCGAGCAGATGCAATTGCTACTTTGTTATGGTCCTTGAAGGTGAGATCCTCTGACATGATCACTCCCAGGTCTTTGACATTAGTTTTTCGCTCTATTGTGTGGTTGGAATTAGTTTTGTACTCCGATGAGATTTTAATTTCTTCATGTTTTCCGTATCTGAGTAATTGAAATTTCTCATCATTGAACTTCATATTGTTTTCTGCAGCCCATTTAAAGATTTGGTTTATGTCTGCTTGGAGTCTTGCAGTGTCTTCAACGGTGGACACTGTCATACAGATTCGGGTGTCATCTGCAAAGGAAGACACAGCACTGTGGCTTATATCCCTGTCAATGTCTGATATGAGGATGTGGAATAGGATGGGAGCAAGTACTGTGCCATGTGGAACAGAGCTTTTCACAGTAGCTGCCTCAGACTTTACTCTGTTGACTACTACTCTTTGTGTTCCACTTGTTAGGAAATTGTAGATCCATCTACCAACTTTTCCTGTTATTCCTTTATCACGCATTTTGTGTGCTATTACACCATGGTCACACTTGTCAAAGGCTTTTGCAAAATCTGTGTATATAACATCTGCATTCTGTTTATCTTCTAGAGCATCCAGGACCTTGTCGTAGTGGTCCAGTAGTTGGGACAGACAGGCGCGGCCTGCTCTAAACCCATGCTGTCCTGGGTTGTGCAATTGATGGGTATCAAGATGGGTGGCGATCTTGCTTCTTAGAACCCTTTCAAAGATTTTTATGATATGGGACGTTAGCATAATTGGTCTGGGAATTGGTCTAGGAATGGAAATATTATAGAAGACAAAGGTCTCAGGAAAATAAGGAGATTAATCGAGAGCCATAAAAGAACATACACAGATAAGAAGAAACGAGTGAGAAGTATAAGAAATGAGTGAGAAGCATAAGAAACGAGTGAGAAGTATATGAGGAGCTCAGCTTGAGATTTAAAGAAGTATTTTCAGTGGAGACAGAAAGGACTCTGAAATTCCAAAATGGTGGTGTACACCAACAAGTGCTGGACACAATACACACAACCGAGAAGAAGGTGACAAGGCTGTTAAGTGAACTAGATACTTCAATGACGGTGGGACCAGACAACATATCTCTGTGGGTCCTGAGAGAGGGACCAGAGGTGCTGTGTGAGCCACTAACAACAATCTTCAACACATCTACCAAACAGGACTACTACCTGAGATGTGGAAGACAGGAAATGTAGTCCCAATTTTTAAGAAAGGAAACAGGCTCGCAGCATTAAACTATAGACCAGTGTCACTCACACGTATATTATGCAAAATCATGGGAAATATTATCAGGAGAAGAGTGGTGGAGCACCTAGAAAGTAATGCGCATACACACGACAACCAGGACTGTTTCAGGGAAGGGAAATCCTGTGTCACAAACATAATGGAGCTTTACGACAGTGATGGCAGTAACACAAGAGAGGGAGGGGTGGGTAGATTGCATTTCTTGGACTACAAGAAGGCTTTCTACATGGTTCCACACAAGAGATTAGTGCAAAAGCTAGAGGATCAGGCAGGTATAACAGGAAAGGCACTGCAATGGATCAGAGAATACCTGACAGGAAGGCATCAACTAGTCATCGTACGTAACGAGGTGTCAGAATGGGCTCTGGTGACGAGCAGAGTTCCACAGGGGTCCGCCCTGGACGGGTGCTGTTTCTGTTATATGTGAATGACATGACGTAAAGGATAGGTTCACAAGTGTCCCTCTTTGCAGACGATGTGAAGCTAATGAGGAGAATTCAATGGCTGATGATCAGGCAGAACTACAAAGGGATTGGATAGGCTGCAAGCCTGGTCCAGCAACTGGTTCCTGGAGTTTAAACCCTACCAAGTGCAAAGTCATGAAGATTGTGGAAAAGCAAGGAAAACCTCAGACAGAGTACAAGCTAGGGGGCAAAAGACTGCAAACCTCACTCAAGAAAAAGGATCATGGGGTGAGTATAATACCGAACACATCTCCTGAGGTGCACATCAACCAAATAACTACTGCAACATATGGGCGCCTGGCAAACCTAAGAATAACATTTCGACACCTAAGTAAGGAATCATTCAATTTAGAAGATGGAAAGGGACAGGATGTTTGGAGAGTGGACACAGGAATAACACTGGAAGTTGAAGACTCAGATGAGTCACAGGGATTTTAGGAAGTACATATAGTTGTCAGGAAGTGGAGGTGTCTGGAGAGTGATGTAGTGGAGGCAGGACCCATACAAAGCTTCAAGAAGAGGTATTATGAAACTCATGGAGCAGGGAGGGAGTGGACCTAGTAGCAACCAGTGAAAAGGCGGAGGCAGAAGCTATGACTCGACCCCTACAACCACAATTAAATGTGCACACACACACACACACACACACACAAACACACACATACAAACACACACACACGTGTGTGTGTGTGTGCGTGTGTGTGTGTGTGTATTCACCTAATTGTGGTTGCAGGGATCGATTCATAGCTCCTGGCCCCGTCTTCTCACTGATTCACTCTCTCCTTGCTCCATGTATGGATCCTGTCTCCACTACATCATTCTCCAGATTATTCCAATTCCTGACATCTCTGTGGCTGAAGAAATACTTCCTAACATCCTTGTGATTCATCTGACTTTGTGTGTGTGAGTGTGTGTAATAAATACAGCATATGTATGTATATATTATTAGATATTGTTGTATTGCTGTCAGAACTTGTTCCATTCATTGCATGAAAATTCAGCTCCATGGTTTTTGTTGTATATTCTCTGGGTTTAATTATTAAATTATTTAAATTCAAACACTTTATTCAAAAACAATTCAAATTAACCTGGATTAAAATACAATGTAACTTGTTTTGTTATAATCTACTTATGTGCTGTAAACATATTTGTATTTTTTTCGTTATTTTCTTTGTTTGTGAAAACAAACGAGTAGTCTATAGCTTCTACTCAGTGGATTATCTTCCATTTCTTAGTAATCTTTAACCAAGTTACGTAAGAACTTGTAAATTGTCTAATATTTGTATAACTTATATTAATTTTATATTATTTTGAAACTTACCTGGGTCTGGACCAGCGAAGCTTTTCTCACTGTTGCAGAGAATAAGTAACGTTGCCAGAGGAAGTGTAGAGTGGTGTAGTTTGCCCAGGTGCATGATGTAGTGGGGGACAATTCAACAGTATAGCAACATTCCTTTTCGAACTTATTCTCTCTTTCTGTAAGTCTTTTGATTATTGGCCTGTGTTCATTACTCGATTCCGTAATAACTATTTTCCTCTCACATATTTATTATTTTTTTCTAATTATCATAATTGCTTAAAGCTTTATCTTTGATTTCCTATTTTTTTTTTTTAATTTTTATACACACACGATTAAAAAAATACTCTTAGAAAATTTGATCAGGAAATGCTGCACTAATGTCAGTTCACAAAACTTTATTTTTCTTTAAGATAAATGACCAGCAGTGAATTTCTGTGTCACAACGTAAGAACTTTTTTGTTTTTGTTTTCAGATTGTTTGTACTATAGTAACTAGAGTTTGGTGCATTACGGAATTTAGCTAAATGCCACTTTTATTCTGAGGGTTATGTTAGCAATGATCCTTTAGGGTACTAATTCATTTTCTTTCGTATTTCCTTACATCTCTTTTAGAGTTGATTATCTTATTATAATAATCTGTTCAGTAACTCCTTGGTTATGTCACACTCCAATGGAATCAAACTCTGTTGTAACACTGTACACTATATCTGTACCTGGTATCAGTGGTACTGAGTATTTGTTTATCTCTAATAATCACTGTTTTACTATACCATTTTATTTATGGATGTTATCAGTGTAATCCTATCCTTTCAGATCATGTGTTTGTGATCTAGCTAACTCAGACACTAGCTGTCTTTTACCTCTTCACATTATTTCTTGAATTATTCAGTTTTTACTGTATGTCTAATGACGTATCTCATCATGGAGCATGAACCTTCTAGATTCCACAATGAATTTTATAAATATATAAATTTTATGAAATTATAATTTTTTTTCTGAGATTGTACTGGCAGTCTCTACATCACTACACCGTTTTTCTCCCGTTCAATACCTTCAACCCTCTCAGTGTTATCTTTCCTGTTCCTAACTCACATTTAGGGTGGAAAGCGTTCCCTTATTTATTTTTACGATCCGAACACTTCAGCAGAGGGCAAGGATGTCATTGTTCTGTCCTTCAGTTAGATCAGTTGGTGAACACAGGCTCTAACTTCAGCTGTTCCATTGGACCACATCACGTTACTCCTGTAGAAGGAAAATTATATTTTAAGGTAAAGGAAATAATCGAAATTTACAAAAAAAATAAAAATGAGTTTTACATTAATACGACTAATAAACAGCTTATTACCTTTGACAGTGAATCAAGAGACCGGACCACAAGAGACCTGGTCACACTAGATAATGCCACAGCAGACAGTGTCACAACCTACTGGGACACAAGCTGAGTGTTATGCTTTTTACTGCGTAACGTAAATAAAAGTCCTGGGTCCTATGGGTAAACACCCTGCCTAGTCTAAGGGCATTTAAATTACTCCACATAAATCAACCTGGCGCCAGCTTGTACCTTCATATTAAGTGTCGAGTCAATAGTTATTAACATTAAGGGCACAAAAACTGACATATATAAAAATACATATTAACAGTAAACTTACATATACAGCATACAACCTACTCTACATACAAAATCACCATACACCTTTACTCACTTACATTAGCTCACTAGCACACTGCTACTAGTGAGTAAAGACAATAACATTCATAAACAGGCAACACACTACACAAGTACTCCTCCAAAACTTAAACAGACATAATTGATAAGCATGAGAGCACCAAAACCATTTAAATAACCTATGACCAAAATTACCAAAAATCACCCTCCCCCTACTTACACAAATATCAAACCATGACGTCTTGTTCCAGCCGCCTGTGTTCTTGTACTAATAAACACACCTCACTTCTCCTGGTCACTCTGACCAGGAATAATACGCCTCCGGTTTCAGAATTAATCCCGGAAATTGACATTATATATGGAGCATTTTGTATACACATTTTATAATACACATGTAATACCCCCTCCCCTAGACCACCAGCCTCACTCAGCTAGTTGTATCCTCTCGGGTGCAGCTAGTCAAGGTAAAAATAATGGGAAATTAACCTTAGGTCTGGGGAAACAAAATTCGCCAAAAATAAGAAATCTGCATCAAGCTCTGTCTTGGTGTAATTTACTTTACATTGAAAAACAAAATGAATATTTATCACCTTATCACAGTGATGCTTTATAACTGTACTCTGAAATATAAACAGGAAAATGCAACATTGCAACACTGTGTTGGCCAAACACCTACGTTGATGCATTTTCTATACCTGACAAAATTAAAGAGCTGACTGGGTTACCTCTGTACATATTAATTACATAAAAACTATACACAATAATTATATACAAAGAAACTTATTATAAACTCAGAAAATCTCTCTTTAAACAGGATAAGTGTTCAGTATCACACAACTCTGCTTGCAAAAATAAAAAAAAATAAAAAAAAGTCTCTACATTAATTCCATGATTATTATAAATTGAGAAACTCATTTTGTAAACAGCATTATTGCCCATCATCACACATCTCTGCTTTCAAATATGAAATAAGCACTTCATAAAAAATATATTAACAGTCTCCAGAAACAGTGCAAAAAATTATTGTACACATTAACACAAATAGATATTAAATTATCAACTTCTGCGTCTCACAGCAATACATATACGATAAGCAAAACTGGCAACGCAAAACACACCACTGGGAGAAATTGTTGAGAACGGGAGCGGAAATTACCAGATTTCAAAACTGGGTAGTTAGTTACATATAAATTTTGTCGGTGGAACTGTGGCCTTGAAAAACACTGGAATCGTCACCATTGACTCTTCAAAAGGTGGGTCTCCCAGGCCTTCACCTACATTGTCATTCCAAATAACGCTGGAGTCACCCCACTTGGTGATCCCAAAAAAGTAGGTGGGTCCTGGAGAAACACAACACACAGGATCACTATTCATTAACCAAAAATGGTGAGGCTTCACCACCAACACCGTACCACTACCTTTGGTCCAACAGTCCATACACCAACATCACACAGGTGAGGCATCACCGCCCACACCTTACGTTAGCATACCTTACCTAGGCATGTACTGACGTCACTACCACCAAACACACACACACACACCCACTCTTGGGAAATCTGATACCGACCTCCACCAGCTCACCGAGCTTCAGTCCACTAGGTGGTCAGAAAGCCATCTACTCACCTACTGCAACCACTGCAAACCGAGAGCAGAAAAATGTCTACTCTACATTATGTACAGTACACACGAGAAATTCTGCCCAATCAAAACAAAGCCAAAGCCTCCGTTTCTGTGTTCACCAGAACCAATAAAATAACTTATGGCCTAAATTGCCAAAAATTATCCCCCCCCCCTGCTTACACAAATATCAAACCATGACGTCTTGTTCCAGCCGCTGCTGTTCTCGAACTGACTAACACACACCTCTCCTCTCCTGGCCACCCTGACTGACCAGGAATAATACGTGTCCAGTTTCAGAAATAATCCCGTAAACTGACATTATATATGGAGCGTTTTTTATACACCTTTTATAATACTCTGAGTAATACTGAGCTACAGTAGGTTGGGTCACATTACATACACTGGTGATAAAGAACTGATATACACACACTCTCGCGCGAACTAAATATGTTGGCTAATTTTTATTCCTCAAAGGAAGACGTATTTGAAGTCCATGTTGACTCGATGACACGAACCCACGTTATGAAACCTAGGATGATCAAATGCTATATACTCCTAACTAATTATTTCTGTGCCAGCAGAGGTGAAGAACATTAAAATAAAGAACCTCCCATGTTTTAAGTCCATGTACAATAATGATTATTTAATAAATCGCTGGACAATCGCATTACAAATGCACTTAAAGTTAAACATAAATAAACGTAATTTTCACCTCTGTGAGCCTTGCTACAATGGGTAAAAGAAAAAGTTATCCCACCAAATAAATTTTAATAACACTTGAACCTTGGCCATTTTTACGCTACTCACATTAAAGGGGTTATTTAATTAAGAATAATTCTGCCTTAAACTCACTAAGAATTTAGTTAAGAGGTCAGCAAAAAAACAAAAAACATGTATATCTAACTTTCCTATTCAAAACTACATGGAATTCTCTACTTAATTCTATAGAGAAAAGTAAGGACCAAAGGAGTGGAAACCTGGCTTCAAGTCTTTTGCTGTTCTCTTCTGGACACATTTTTCTAGATGGTAGTGATTACTAAATAATTATTTATTCTCAGTAGATGACTTTCATAAAGAATCAATGATCTTTAATGTCATTTTGAAGAACCAAATAAGAGTTATATTTAGTATTATACATAGTTTTTGAGAATATCCTGATTAGCGCAAAAAAAAAGTAGACTGCAGGTTGATAAATGGTTTTATGAACCATTTATCCACAGACTGCAGGTTGTTAGGTTGATAGTAACTACTCAGGGAGATACTACCATCCGGTTAAATGAAGGTCAAATGAAAACCTGTAGTTGTTTTACATAATGGTAGAATTGCTGGTGTCTTTTTTTGTCTCATAAATGCGATATGACAGATACATCTTGCTACTTCTACTTACGTTTCAGTTCAAACTACACAAACAGGTAGTACAATGTTTATCAACCCTCTTTGATGCATAGAAATGATATCTGGCAACACAGACGTTGTAAAATCTATATAAAATCATAATTATGAATGCAGACCTAAATTAATTACCTTTCGGATATTACATCCAAAATCATAAAACGATGGAAATAAGTTTAACAGGTGACCGAATATATTGTATATATGATGACAGGTCAGCAATCGTAATATAATATCAATATTAATAAGCAAAGTCGTGAAGAAGCTTATCAGGAGAAGAGCGGGAGCACCTAGAAAGGAATAAGCTTATACACGATAACTAGGAAGATTTCAGCACTGGAGTTTCACATCAAGGTGACAGAAGTTACACAGAACAGAGAGGTGTGGATAGACTGCATTTTCTTGGGTTGTAAGAAGAATTTTGACAGTTCCACACAAGAGATTAGTGTAAAAGCTAGAGAAGCAGGAAGGAATAACAGGAAAGGCACTGCAATGGGTCAGAATACCTGACAGGAATAAAACAACGAGTGATGGTACGTGACTAGGTGCCAGTGTGGGCGCATGTGACGAGCGGGGTTCCATAAGGGTAAGTCCTAGGGCCGGTACTGTTTCTGGTATTTGTGAGTGACATGACCGAAGGGATAGATTCAGAGGTGTCCCTGTTTGCAGACTGTGTGACGCTAATGAGGAGGATTCAAATGGCTGAGGATCAGGTAGGACTACAAAGGGATCTTGAAAGGCTGCAAGCCTGGTCCAACAACTGGCTCCTGGAGTTTAACCCCACCAAGTGCAAAATCATGAAGATGGAGGAAGGTCAAAGAAAACAGCAGACAGAGTACAGGGTAGGGGGCCAAAGACTGCAAATCTCACTCAAGGAAAAGGATCTTGCGATGCGTATCATACCGAGTACATCTGAGGAAGACATGAACCAAATAACTGCAGCAGCATATAGGCCCCTGGCAAACATAAGAATAACGTTTCGACACCTGAGTAAGGAGTCATTCACGACACTGTACACCGTGTATGTTAGGCCCATAACGGAGTATGCAGCACCAGTATGGAACCCACACCTCACGAAATTAGAGAAAGTGCAAAGGTTTGCAACAAGACTATTCCCGAAGCTAAGGCGTATATCCTGTGAGGAAAGGCTAAAGAAAGTTAACGTGACGACTCTGGAAGACAGGAAGGATAGGGGAGACATGATAGGGAAATATAAAATACTGAGAGGAATTGACAAGGTGGATAAGGACAGAATGTATCAGAGATGGGACACAGAAACAAGGGGTCACAAGTGGAAGCATTTCTTTAGTCGCAGAGTTCTCAGGAAATGGAGAGTGATGTAGTGGAGGCAGGATCCATACATATCTTTAAGAAGAGATACGATTAAACTAGTGGAGCAGGAAGAGAGTGGAGTTAGTAACCACCAGCGAGGAGATGGGGCCAGGAGCTGTGACTCTACCCCTGCAACCACAAGTAGGTAAGTACACACACCCACACCCACACACACATACTATATGGTTAAAACCTAATATGCGTATTCATACAAATTATTTTACTTCGACAAGACACCTACTAGATTATAGCATTGCAAAAAACATAGCAAATATTTTAAATTAAGAATAATATATATATGATGTAGGTTTTAGGTAAAAATTAATATCTGCTGAATGGCTTTATTGAATACCTTAAAAATTTACGCAATGGAGTTTTGAAATGCTTAAAGGTTTCTTAAGTTTTTTTTCAGTTTAATAGTCGAATTTCTGAATGGTCTAGAAGAATATAATACATATTCTGCAGTTCATAGAGTCTACAAAAACGACTAAAATAATAAATCTTCTTATAGATACGAAAAATAGATACGAATTTGCACTCTTCAGTAACAAACGCAGCCCTCTTCTATAAATTAGACACATATGTAACACTTGGGTATCTTTATTGAGGAAACGTTTCGCCACACATTGGCTTCATCAGTCCAATGTAGAAAGGTGTAAGGAGAGGAGGAGTTTGAGGTAATCAGTCCCTCGGCCTGGAGTCGATGTGTTAGTCCATCAATCTTGTAGAAAGTACAGCACATGTCCGTAGAGGTGGCTTATATACTGTAGTCAGGTGAGGCGAAGCAGCAGGAGGCGGGGTCATAGTGGTACCATCCACTAGTCGAAGTAGGTCTTCGTCCGAAGGTTGGACAAGTGTTGAAGAATTCGTTTGTATCAAGATCCCATGATGTTGCTGTGTCTGACAGGATGTAGATGAATGGTTCAGAGAACCGACAAGTTATAAATTAGACACATAATGTGTCTAATTTATAATAATCTTCTAAGTAAGATACTATAGTGATAAAAGTTTGAAACCAGCTGCTCGAATCTTGTTCAAATTACAGCACAATAACTTTGTAGGTTTTAAGGCAATAGAAAAAGACGCTCCTGAGTTATCGAAAATATGGGTTTATAGCGTTCACTAAACTCCTGAAACTTTCACGTGCCTTTAAATATGGGTTTATAGGACTCACTAAACTCCTGAAACTTTTACGTGCCTTTAAATATGGGTTTATAGGGCTCACTAAACTCCTGAAACTTTTAAATGTCTTAAAACTGACAGTTTACAACATTTTCTTTTCTTTTCCTAAAATAAACAAAACGTTTTTGTTCGAATCTATCACTTATAAGATTTTTTTTAATATTATTGTCAAACTGACACCTACACAGCCCAAAATCAATACAATCAAAATACGAACTGGAGTATTTCGGAGGCAGCAAGATCCTAGAAAGCACAACCCCAGACCTCTGTACCTCAATGTACCTGACTAGAATAGTGCATAGTGCGGCATATTAACTAGTGTTGAAGAATTTAAGCCAGTCGGAAGAAGCATTCACAAGTCACAATATGGAAAACTATTTTCCAAATTTCTTCAGTTAAAATGCAACATTAGGACTCACTTATCACAAATATAATTCAAGTTTTCCCCTAAGAAACAACAGCTTTGAAGCTTAGCTAAACAGACATTCTTCTAAACCCAGATCCACTAAAACCGTAAAATACACCAGCTGCTCAGCATGTGCTGTATAAAGTGCATCCAGAGGGTCAAGTTGACTGGATGTGAAAGTCAGATTATTGCAAGAAAGCAGAATTTAGTCTTCCCAAATTAAAAAAAAAATCAAAGTGGGACCTTCACAGGCCAAAGTAAATTAAATCAAAGTAAAGTGCAAATATGCCTCTGAGAGAATGGAATAGCAATTCGTCCAAATTAAAGGACAATATAAATAAGAAATACCCTGGAGATGAAGTTACTAGGTATAGTAACTTACTATGATTAACATGGGATACCGAAAGAAATTTATCATTAAAACCTAACAATTATGGTAGGACTAATAAATTGAGAAAGATAAATTTGCTTTCTGAGATTTCCAAATGCTTCGATCCACTAAGTTTGGTATCACCCCTTATTGCCACTGAGGTCAGTACATTGTACACACTAGTACAGGGGTACTAGTGTTTATGTATACCATGAAGAATATTATTTCCAGGTGACTGGGGATGCCAACATCAATGAGCTTCGCATGTAAACTTTTAGAAAAACATACGGCATATCCTCTCTTTTTTTCTCTCTCTCTCTCTCTCTCTCTCTCTCTCTCTCTCTATATATATATATATATATATATATATATATATATATATATATATATATATATATATATATATATATATATATATATATCTATCTATCTATCTATCTATCTATCTTTTCCTTCTACCATTGCATGCTCGTATGTTTGAAGCCTTGCTAGATTATAACTTTGGCATATTTGTAGCCTTGCATACTATTGATCTTGCTAACCTTAGCCTTACAAGTATGAACCCTTGCAGGCTGCACCTTTTCAAGGTTGTACCCTTTAAAACTTGTAGCTTTGCGTTCTTGTAACACCGAGAGCTTGTTCTATAACAATATTGCAATCATGCAATCTTGCTGCAATATATATATTATTCTTCATTACAGAGTTGTTAGCTTAATAGCACTGCTAGCTTGTTTATAGCCTTGTATAACTAATATTCTTAGTGTGTTGCCTTGCATGCTTGCATATATGCTTGCATGTACCTTTGCATGCTTGAAACCATGCCACATTGCAGTCTTTCATATGCGTAGGTTTGCTATCCTCTAACCTTGCGATCCCCTAGCCTTGCAAGCATGTAGCCTTGCAAGCATGTAGCCTTGCAAGCATGTAGCCTTGCAAGCATGTAGCCTTGCAAGCATGTAGCCTTGCAAGCTGTAAGAGTTTAGCTTTGAAATCTTATGTTACTGCAACCGTGCTAACGTGTTGTGGTGCTGTCGTATAGCTTTACAACCTTGTAAACATATAGTGCTGCGATATTTTAGCTTTATTAACTTGATGACTTGTTAACTTGTTTCCTTGTGATCTTAAGCATTGCAAACATGAAATCATGCTAGCTTGTAGCGTATATACTATATAGGTATTAGCCTATATAACATTTAGCATAGATGGTTTATACCTTGCAAGATTGTAACCTTGATATTTAATTGGATTGTAGGCTCAGGCTAGCGTGCAGCATTGCTAGCTGTTTAAATTTGTATTCTTGATAACTTGTAGCCCCGGTAGTTTATATCGCTGCTGTCTTGTAGCTTTGTTATCCAGTAACGCATGCGTGCCTCTAGTGTTAATAGCTGTTATCTTGGTTGCTTCTAACTTCTACCTGAAGGTCGTTCCTTGACCAGGCCTCCCGTTGGATCAGGGCTTATTAACCTATAGCCTTTTGTAATTTTTTTCCTTGCTATATTGCATCCTTGCAAGCTCAAGCAATGCAATAGTGCTTTTTTGTTAGCTTGTAGCATATTTAGCTTGAATTCAATATAGCTTTGTAGGATAACTCCGTTGTATCCTTGTACCCTTTTCGATTTAGTTTTTTTCAGGTTTGTTATCTTACAAGATTAAAGCCGTGTTAGTTTTTAATTCTGGAAGCTGTTAGTCTTGTAGCCGTGCAAGCCTGTAGCATTGTTTGTTTATAGGCTTGTTAATTAATTCTCCTGCTAGCAAGTAACCTTGAAACCTTCCTCTCGTGCTTCTTTGCTAAATTGCAGCCTTGCTAGCTTGTATTTTGCAAGCTTGTAACCTTGTGTCTTGTCTCCTTGCTAGCTTATAGCCTTATAGCTTGTAGCCTTCGTAGCTAGTAGCTTTGCTAGCTAGTATATTTGTTATATTGTAGTCTTGTTAACTTATAACCACGCTAGCTTAAACCTTCCTAGCTTCTTACCTTCCAAACTCATACCTCCGTAAGTTCATCGTCTTCCCTCCCTGCTGCCTTCAGGAGCTGCCAGGTCTGACCTTTCCTAACACCAGCTGAGCTACTGATGCATAAATTCTTATTAAACCTTCGCTATTACCATTAGCGGGATAATTGACGACTCAGCGAGTGGGCGTCGGCGCTTGAATTGCCGACGGAAGTAAAGCTAACGCCATCTATGAATGCCGACTGGGGCAACATGTCAACAAGTGTGTATGAAGGTACGTCAAGGTTTAATATACAAAGAGGTGTATATCTCTCAGTGTATAAACACCGAGAGTTTACTTTTATATCTTTGTAGAGCTTAAAGTAGTCTTGACTGGTACTGAATAGGTTACTGTTGAAAAAAATTAACCCAAATTAACCAATCAATCACTAAACCAAAGCTTCATTTTAGACGTCATTTAAGTAGTGAGCTTTGTCATGACTTGATTAAAGTTCAATTCCCGGACGAATAGATTACCTAAAATTAGTGCTTCCTATGTGTTTCTTGTCTTTATAGCATCACAGAGGCTGTTGCCTTTGTAGTAAATCCAATCGCTGACGAGGCTGTTTTTTATGTACTCTTATATTAATTAAACTACTCAACTTCGCCTGCAGTACTGAGTACAAGAGTGAATTAATTTAAAATTAGTGAGTGATAACTGAAGTAACACATGATCTGCAGAGTACGACTGTGACTCATTAATAATTATTCAGCACAACAGTGACTTAATTATTGCTTACTGAGTACAATAAAACTAGTTATAACTTATTGAGTCAACATTGATTCTGTTATTTGCTGAGCAATGCAGTTAGCAATGAGGTATATCATTGGAAAATGCTGAATATAGCAGTGTCTCATTATAACTTAATACATCTGAAACTCATTATACCTTCGTGAGTACAGCAGTGACTCCTTATAACTTACTAACCAAAAAAGTGACTCGATATAACTTGCTGGGTATGGGTAAATCAATATTTCACTGAACATACAAGAGACCCTTCATAACCTACATGTTTCTCTTTCGAAAATCAACTCTTTCAGAAAACTTTTGGACTGCCCATGGGATCGCCACTTAGTGCCGTCCTTGCGAACCAATATATGGAACATCTGGAAGCCGAGCGATTATGTTGACGACATTCTCATCATAACTCCCAGACGCTTCAACGTTCAAGCTCTCCAACACGAACTCAACCAGGTTGAGCCATCAATCCAGTGTTACACTAGAAGAAGAAGTCGACAACACTCTTCCTTTCCTTGATGTTCTTCTCTGCAAAGCTGACCATGAACTTTGTTTTAAAGTCTATCGAAAACCTACCAACCAACACGATTTTCTCCACTTCTACTCTCACCACGACACCAAAACTAAGCGTGGTGTAATTATAGGCTTTTTCCTGCGTGCACTCAGAAGAATGCTCCCTTATTGAACAAGTTTTTTCTAAACTTCACTATCCTCGTCACTTCATTAGAGACTGCAGACGACGGTCATTAAATATCTTCAGCACACCCAGAGAAGACACTGTCGAGAAGAGATACATAGTCCTTCCCACCAACTCCATTGCCAAACACGTTTCCAACATTTTTTCCAATGTCTCATTCCAAGTATCCACCTCCACATCCACCACCATCAAGGACATTACCAGTAACAGACAGGACAAGCTTCAATCCACTGCTGGGGTATACACAATCCCTTGTAATGACTGCAGCAAATTATACGTGGGCGAAACATCCAGAGACCTCCAAACACGTATTTCAGAACACCAGTACGCAGGCAGATCTGACGACCCAAGGAATGCCTGTGTTCAACAACCATTTAATCAACTACAGAAACGCAAGACTCATCGCCAGAGAAGACAACACTCAATACCGAAGAATCCTAGAATCATCACTTATCTGTATATCCAACAACTTCAACCAGAACAACGGCTTCTACAACATAGCTGAACCTATTGCCAAGAACTTCATCGCTATCCCACATAGAACTTAAGAATGGAACACTGCAGAAGGTCTACCCATATACTTATCCAATCTCTTTTAAAAGCTACCCAAGGTTTTAGACTCTATCACCCTACTCTGAAGATTGTCACATGCAGCGTTCTCCACCTGACTAAGCATTCTTCACCTGACTAAATCCTATAAATACGCATGTATCTTTTATCCAGGTAGATCTGTTTGTGACTCGATAAAGCCCACTGCGTGGGCGAAACGTTGTCAATAAAGGATCACATTATACTGCTTATGTTTATTTTTCCATCACTTACAGAGCATATCAATGACTCATTAACACAGACTAGCAATTCCTGAAGGGGCCCTTTAAATGGCTACTAGAATTATTTTTTCTTTTTTCCATCCAATTTATATATATATATATATATATATATATATATATATGTCGTGCCGATTAGGTAAAACTGGTCAATTAGCAAGAACGCATCTAAAATTAAGGCCTTTCTAAAAATTTCTCTTATACGTTTAAAGATATATTTTTTTTCATTTATGTTAATGTAAGAATTTATAATTTTGTACCAAGAGAAACTTTGAAAACCTACCTAACCTTATTACAACAAGCGCAATTTAATTTAGCCTAACCCAACTAAATATATTTTAGATACGTTAACATTAATTTAATAATAAACAAACACAATGAAATATATTTTTTTCGTTATGTTCAGAATGATTTTGGCGAAATTATTGCATACACAAATTTTCCCTTGTCTTATATGGCAAGGTGAGCGTTGCTATTTAAGCCAAAATCGCAAGTTTTACCTAATCGGCACGACATATTTTTAAAATATATATAATATATATATATATATATATATATATATAATATAGGAGGTACCACCTCTAAAAGTGTACTGGAGACCCTCATCCTCAGAGAAAAGAATAAACTTACTTCATGGATAACTCAAGGTTCTCCCCGGAGCTGTTTGAGTATTTTCTTCTACTACCACTGCAGTTCTGTTAATTATTTTGAATCATTAACAGAATTGCGGCTTGGCCAGGATTCGATCCTGCATTCCCATGCCTAGCCCTGTGTGAAATAAACAAAGTACGAATCACTCTATCCATTGGACCACCATCCTTAAACACCAGGCGCTCAGCAGTACTGAGCGTGTTATCCTGATGCAAGGACATTCGTGGTCATGGAGCCTCAGAGACTAATTTCAGTCTCATCCTCTTTGGTGTACCAGCCTTCACGCGCAGTCTATATATCAATGAAATCACGAAACAAGTGATTTTGAATCATTAACAGTTGCATTCACTACATTCAACTTCAGTAACAAAAACATATAGTGGGGTCAAGTCAACCATGTCCTAAACGAAACAAGCTGGGAAGATATCCTAAACAACACGGATCCGAACCTTTGCCTATAAAGAATTAACTCTGTGGCACTTGAGGAATGCTTAAGGCACATTCCTTTAAAAAAAAAAAGGAAGAGAAGATGTAAACTAGAAAGAGAGAGACACTCCCCATACAGGCGAAGATGAAGAATCACAGAGCTACTGAAAGGGGCCAGTATATCTGAAATACAAAGGATGGCACTGGTCAGAGAAATAGAAAATACCGAACTTAAACTTAAGGAATCATAAACGAGGCAAGAAACTCAGGAAGAACTTAAAGCCATCAATGAAATTGGAAAAAAATATATATTTCATTTCTTATGCCAAATCTAAGGCCAAAACAACATCCAGTATTGGACCCCTGCTTAGACGACATAGGACTTACACAGATGACAGCAAAGGAATGAGTGAGATACTTAAGTCCCAATATGACTCAGTGTTTAGTGAGCCTTTAACTGGAAAAAAAGTCGAAAATCTAAACGAAATTTTTTGAGTGAGACTCAAAATTTGGTCAATTCAAAAATCTCCGATATTATTCTAACACCACAAGACTTCGAGAAAGCAATAAATGAGATGCCCATGCACTCTGCCCCAGGCCCAGACTCATGGAACTCCGTGTTCGCCAAGAACTACAAGAAGCCCCTTTTATGTGCTTTCAGCATTCTATGGAGAAGGAGCATGGACACGGAGGTCATCCCAGTCACTAAAAACAACAGACATATCCCCCCTCCACAAAGGTGGCAGTAAAACAATTCCAAGGAATTACAGACCTATATCACTAACATCCCATATAAAAATCTTTGACAGAGTTCTAAGAAACAAGATCGCCACCCACCTAGATACCCATCAGTTACACAACCCAGGGCAACATGGGTTTAGAGCAGGCCGCTCCTGCCTGTCGCGACTACTGGACCACTAAGACAAGGTCATAGATGCACTGGAGGACAAACAAAATGCAGATGTAATATATACAGACTTTGCGAAAGTCTTCGACAAATGTGACCATGGTGTAATAGCACACAAAATGCGTGATAAAGGAATAACAGGAAAAGTTGGTAGATGGATCTATAATTTCCTAACAAATAGAACACAAAAAAGTAATAGTAAATAGAGTAAAGTCTAAGGCACCCAGAGTGAAAAGCTCTGTTCCACAAGGCACAGTACTCGCTCCCATCCTATTCTATATCCTCCCGAATTTGCATGACAGTGGTCTCCATCGACGACACTGAAAGACTCCAAGTGGACATCAACCAAATCCTTACTTGGGCCCCAGAAAACAATATGAAGTTCAATGAAGAGAAATTTCAATTACTCCGATATGGAAAACTCTAGGAAAATAAAAGTGAATCGGAGTATAAAATAAATTCCAATCACACAATAGAGCGAAAAGCTAATGTGAAGGACCTGGGAATGATAATGTCAGAGGATCTCACTTTCAAAGATCACAACAATGTATCTACCACATCTGCTAGGAAAATGATAGGAGGGATAACGAGAACCTTTAAAACTAGGGATGCCAAGCCCATGATGATTCTCTTCAGATCGCTTGTCCTCTCTCTAGGTTTAAATATTGCTGCACCCTAACGGTCCCTTTCAGAGCAGGCTAAATTGCAGATCTGGAGAACGTACAGAGAACTTTCACGATACGTATAAGTACGAAAAAGCGTTTATATTACTGGGAACGGTTGAAGTCCCTTGATTTGTATAACCCCTGTGGTTTAGCGCTTCTATTTGATTATAATAATAATAATAGTACTCCCTGGAACGCAGGCCAGAAAGATACATGATAGTATATACTTGGAAAATCCTAGAGGGACTAGTCCCAAATTTGCTCACGAAAATCACTCCCTACAGAAGCAAAAGACTGGGCAGGAGATGCAACATCCCCCCCACTGAAAACCAGGGGCGCCACGACTACGCTAAGAGACAACACAATAAGTTTCAGGGGCCAAAGACTGTTCAGTTGCCTCCCAGCATACATAAGGGAGATTACAAATAGACCCCTGGCTGTCTTCAAGAAAGCGCTCTACAAGCAACTAAAATCAGTTCGTGATCAGCCAGGTTGTGGTTCGTACGTCGGTTTGTGTGCGACCAACAGTAACAGTCTGGTTGATCAGGTTGACCACGAGGCCTAGTCACAGACCGGGCCACGGGAGCCTTGATCCCGAAACCCTCTCCAGGTATATATATATATATATATATATATATATATATATATATATATATATATATATATATATATATATATATATATATATATATATATATCACATTTCAATATAATTTTATATAATAATAATAATAATATGAACGATACATATTTTTTCGTTATGTTCGGATTGATTTCGGCAGCGGCCGTCTCCCACCGAGGTGGGGTGACCAGGAAAAGAAGAAACGCATTAATACTTTCACTATCACTAACTGCGTCACCATCTTGCCAGAGGCGTGTTGACACTAAAGCTACACTGGCTCTCCCAACTGCAGTATCCTCACCCGTCCTGTATTTTGCAGGCAGTGTACATTTCACCTCCAGGACTCAAGTCCAACTAACCAGCTTCCCTGAATTGCTTCATAAATGTTACCTTGCTCGCACACCAACAGCACCTGCCTCCGCTTACTATCTACTAAGTTCACACACGTCTGTTGGATGTCCTAACCCTATATCCCTTCCCTCCAACCTTTTCTAGGAC
This sequence comes from Cherax destructor, assembly GCA_009830355.1. Taxonomy (NCBI): domain Eukaryota; kingdom Metazoa; phylum Arthropoda; class Malacostraca; order Decapoda; family Parastacidae; genus Cherax; species Cherax destructor. Next base: position 24,357 of record WNWK01008181.1, read on the forward strand.
GACTCTTATGACTCCCTACCTCTAGTTCAGATTTACACACGATCCAAATTATCCTATGTTGTTCTATCTATATATGAATTAAATTGTAATGAAGAATGATTGTAGCTAATTGGAAAAAAACACCCTGAATGAAATGTAAATTTAAGCATATTTGCTGCAACGATTATTGACACTAAGGCAGTTATAAAGACCTTTAATGGTAATAAGTTAATGATAAGTTAGGTCACATCGATTCATATAGGTGCAAGAGGTTTTCTAGCTAAAGTTCTTGGATATACTGATGAATGGACATTCAATCAATTTTATTGAGTCTCCTTGGCAATTAGTAGTTCATTAGTCCAATTTATGAAGTAATTGAAGGAATAGTAAAGTGTTACTCAGGTACAAGATTGTCTCTTCTGCTGCTGTATTCATATTCTGGGTTTCTGTTCCATTGACGTATACTGAATTCCCACAAGGGAAGGTGGTAAACATGTCAGGTATTCCAAGTTATTCCGTGATACACTTTTATATTCTAGAATACATGGAGTGTGAGCACCAGATATAACACTTTTGCATCTCCATATTACTCGCTGACAGCACGAGAGAATTTTAAAATTCTCTTCCCTCTGGTGGAAATTCACATCCCAGTTGAATTCGAGATAACCAACAAGTGTTCCAATACAAATGTATGCAGGATGGGTAGAGATGGCAAGGTAGAAGATATTTTGAAAAAATGTTGTCCATCAACTTTTATATTTGTGATTAATTCTTTGTTGGGAAGTGAATGACGTAAAACATGTAACCTGAAATACATGTAAAATTTAATGGTTAGTTTGTTTTATTGGATGACAAGACAGTTGTATTTACTGGAGTGTTCAGGAACACTACAATACTCACAAGATTCGATGTAACTATTTCTAAACTTATCAGTGAACAAGTTTACGTTGTATCTTATCTTATTGTTCAGCTCTTGCTTCCAATGTAACCCTGAAGCCTCTTGAGTTCATTTTTTATAGCTCCTTGTTTTAGTAAAGTTTATTAGCAATATAATTTATGTTTTAAATATAGCACTATACAGTCTAGCTTCTATATAACGTCGTAGTTTATGATTGTAATGATACTCTGTAGTATTACAGTCACTGAAACGCGAAAGTTTCTTCTTTCAGTTTAAATGAAACTTCTGGTTTTAATGTAGATCTCAAGTTTCAGTGTATTACTGAAACTTTTGATATTAAAGTTACATAGTTGTTTCTTATCCATTGGAGTTTCTGGTTATATTGGTGCTCTGTGGAACCTCCCTTCATTGTATTTCTGTAAATGTAATTCTTTAGCTTTAGTTATGTTTATTATTGTTTTAATGTATGTGTCTTCTGGTTTTAATATAGATATTTAGCTTGAGGTTTAAAGAAGTTATGTATTTCGTATTATTTTATGTATCTACATACGATACTTTTTTATTGAAGTTACGTAGTTTAGTAATTTTTCTCTCTGGTCAATTTTCTAATAGCTTTATTTTTTAATGTAGGTATATAGCTTGTTGTTAACACGTAGCTACGAAACATTTGATGACTCAAATGTTCCTTTCAATCTTGAGGTTTTAATGTAGATAAAATAACTTGTGGTTTCAGTGTAACTAAGTAGCATGTAGTCTCAAAGTAGCATGTTGCTGATTATTTAATTTTAGGAAAGTAGCCTGTGGGTTTATTCTAGATAAGTAGATCGTAGTTACAATGTAGGTAAGAAGATTGTAGTTAAAATGTAACCAAGTAGTTTGTAGTTTCAAGTAAGAAACGTGAAGTTTAATGTAGATAAGAAGCTTGTAGCTTCAATAAGGACCAGGATCTTGTAGTTTCGATGCAGCTATGTAGGTTGTAGTGACATCGTAGCTCTACAGTGCAAAACAAAGTGTGGTTCAACACGTTTGCATGGCGAAGTAATACCTGGAGTATACCTGGAGAGGGTTTCGGGGGTCAACGCCCCCGCGGCTCGGTGTGAGACGAGGCCTCGTGGTAGATCAGGGTCTGATCAACTAGGTTGTTACTGCTGGCCGCAAGCAAACTGACGTACGAACCATAGCCTGGCTGGTCAGGTACTGACTTTAGGTGCCTGTCCAGTACCTTCTTAAAGACAGCCAGGGGTCTATTGGTAATCCCCCTAATGTATGCTGGGAGGCAGTTGAGCAGTCTTGGGCCCCGGACACTTATTGTGTTGTCTCTCAGTGCACTCGTGGCGCCTCTGCTTTTCATTGGGATAATGTTGCATCTCCTGATGAAAGAAATAGAGTTAAATACCTGTGATAGACAAAATGTTTTTTTGTGACAGCGAAGTCAGAAGTAAAGACTGGCGAGGGAAGATGAGACAAGTGTTGAAAACTTCACATGTATGAAGACGTGCGTAAGAAAGTTGCAGGAAGAAGTGTGGCTGAGTGTGGCTGCTGGGAGTGAAGTGGCTGAGTGTGGCTGTTGGAAGGGAAGTGGCTGAGTGTGGCTGTTGGAAGGGAAGTGGCTGAGTGTGACTGCTGGAAGGGAAGTGGCTGAGTGTGGCTGCAGGCAGTAGTGGGTTTGAGTGTGGTTCCAGGAAGTAGTGTCGTTGAGTGTGGTTTCAGTACTTTGTGTTCCTGAGTGTGGCTGCAGAAAGTAGTGTTCCTGAGTGTGGCTGCAGAAAGTAGTGTTCCTGAGTGTGGCTGTAATAATTAGTGTGGTTTAGTGTTACTGTAGGAAGTAGTGTTGCTAAGTGTGGGGGAGTGTAGCTACAAGGAGTGTAGCTTACAAGGAGTGTAGTACAAGAGTGTGCTACAAGGAGTGTAGTACAAGGTGTAGTACAAGGAGTGTAGTTACAAGGAGTGTAGCTACAAGGCAGTGTAGTACAAGGAGTGTAGTTACAAGGAGTGTAGCTACAAGGAGTGTAGCTACAAGGAGTGTAGTTACAAGGAGTGTAGCTACAAGGAGTGTAGTTACAAGGAGTGTAGTTACAAGGAGTGTAGCTACAAGGAGTGTAGTTACAAGGAGTGTAGTTACAAGGAGTGTAGTTACAAGGAGTGTAGTTACAAGGAGTGTAGTTACAAGGAGTGTAGTTACAAGAGTGTAGTTACAAGGCGTGTAGCTACTAGGAGTGTAGTACAAGGAGTGTAGTTACAAGGAGTGTAGTTACAAGGAGTGTAGTTACAAGGAGTGTAGTTACAAGGAGTGTAGTTACAAGGAGTGTAGCTACAAGGAGTGTAGCTACAAGGAGTGTAGTTACAAGGAGTGTAGTTACAAGGAGTGTAGTTACAAGGAGTGTAGTTACAAGGAGTGTAGTTACAAGGAGTGTAGCTACAAGGAGTGTAGTTACAAGAGGAGTGTAGTTACAAGGAGTGTAGTTACAAGGAGTACAAGTAGTACAGAGTGTACAAGGAGTGTAGTTACAAGGAGTGTAGTTACAAGGAGTGTAGCTAAAGGAGTGTAGTTACAAGGAGTGTAGTTACAAGGAGTGTAGTTACAAGGAGTGTAGTTACAAGGAGTGTAGTTACAAGGAGTGTAGTTACAAGGAGTGTAGTTACAAGGAGTGTAGTTACAAGGAGTGTAGTTACAAGGAGTGTAGTTACAAGGAGTGTAGTTACAAGGAGTGTAGTTACAAGGAGTGTAGTTACAAGGAGTGAGTTACAAGGAGTGTAGTTACAAGGAGTGTAGCTACAAGGAGTGTAGTTACAAGGAGTGTAGTTACAAGGAGTGTAGTTACAAGGAGTGTAGTTACAAGGAGTGTAGCTACAAGGAGTGTAGTTACAAGGAGTGTAGTTACAAGGAGTGTAGTTACAAGGAGTGTAGTTACAAGGAGTGTAGTTACAAGGAGTGTAGTTACAAGGAGTGTAGTTACAGAGCAGAGTGTAGTACAAGGAGTGTAGTTACAAGGAGTGTAGCTACAAGGAGTGTAGTTACAAGGAGTGTAGTTACAAGGAGTGTAGTTACAAGGAGTGTAGTTACAAGGAGTGTAGTTACAAGGAGTGTAGTTACAAGGAGTGTAGTTACAAGGAGTGTAGTTACAAGGAGTGTAGTTACAAGGAGTGTAGTTACAAGGAGTGTAGTTACAAGGAGTGTAGTTACAAGGAGTGTAGCTTACAAGGAGTTGAGTTACAAGGAGTGTAGCTACAAGGAGTGTAGTTACAAGGAGTGTGTAGTTATACAAGGAGTGTAGTTACAAGGAGTGTAGTTACAAGGAGTGTAGTTACAAGGAGTGTAGTTACAAGGAGTGTAGTTACAAGGAGTGTAGTTACAAGGAGTGTAGTTACAAGGAGTGTAGCTACAAGGAGTGTAGTTACAAGGAGTGTAGCTACAAGGAGTGTAGTTACAAGGAGTGTAGTTACAAGGAGTGTAGTTACAAGGAGTGTAGTTACAAGGAGTGTAGTTACAAGGAGTGTAGTTACAAGGAGTGTAGTTACAAGGAGTGTAGTTACAAGGAGTGTAGTTACAAGGAGTGTGAAGTTACAAGGAGTGTAGTTACAAGGAGTAAGTTACAAGGAGTGTAGTTACAAGGAGTGTAGTTACAAGAGTGTAGTTACAAGGAGTGTAGTTACAAGGAGTGTAGTTACAAGGAGTGTAGTTACAAGGAGTGTAGTTACAAGGAGTGTAGTTACAAGGAGTGTAGTTACAAGGAGTGTAGTTACAAGGAGTGTAGTTACAAGGAGTGTAGTTACAAGGAGTGTAGTTACAAGGAGTGTAGTTACAAGGAGTGTTACTACAAGGAGTGTAGTTACAAGGAGTGTAGTTACAAGGAGTGTAGTTACAAGGAGTGTAGTTACAAGGAGTGTAGTTACAAGAGTGTAGTTACAAGGGTGTAGTTACAAGGAGTGTAGTTACAAGGAGTGTAGTTACAAGGAGTGTGGTTACAAGGAGTGTAGTTACAAGAAGTGTGGTTACAAGGGGTGTAGTTACAAGGAGTGTAGTTACAAGGAGTGTGGTTACAAGGAGTGTAGTTACAATTGGTGTAGTGTAGTTACAAGAAGTGTGGTTACAAGGAGTGTAGCTACAAGAAGTGTGGTTACAAGGAGTGTGGTTACAAGGAGTGTGGTTACAAGGAGTGTAGTTACAAGAAGTGTGGTTACAAGGGGTGTAGTTACAAGGAGTGTAGTTACAAGAAGTGTGGTTACAAGGAGTGTAGTTACAAGGAGTGTAGTTACAAGGAGTGTGGTTACAAGGAGTGTAGTTACAATTGGTGTAGTTACAAGGAGTGTAGTTACAAGAAGATGTGGTTACAAGGAGTGTAGCTACAAGAAGTGTGGTAACAGGAGAGTGTGTTGCTACAGGAGGGAAAGTAGCTGAGCAGTTCTGCAGGAAGGAGTACAGCTAAGTGTGGCTACAGCAACAAGTACTATATTTTTTGGTGACTTAGTTGTAATTTGTTTTGATGATCACGTTATAATATTGGTGATTATGTTAAATTTTTTGGTGTTTGTATTTTAATTATTAGTGTTCATGTCGCAGGGAATCCGTAGTTTGGAAATTAGGAGAAGGTGCGGGTTTCTAAAAGTATTGTCCAGTGGGGTGAGGAGGGGTTGTTGAGGTGGTTCGGACATTTAGAGAGGATGGAAAGAAATAGAATGACTTGGAGAGTATATAAATCTTTAGTGGAAGGAAGGCGGGGTAGGGGTCGTCCTAGGAAATGTTGGAGGGAGGGGGTAAAGGAGGTTTTGTGTGTGAGGGGCTTGGACTTCCACCACACGCTCATGCACCAGCATGCGAATGGAGACAAATAACTTGACATGCTGTTGGAGTGTGAGCAAGGTAACATTTATGAAGGGACTCAAGGAAACCGGCAGGCCGGACTTGAGTCCTGGAAGTGGGAGGTACAGTGCTTACTCTCTGAAGAAATGGTGTCGATATTGCAGTTATATAAATCTAGTGTAGACGTGCCTCTGGCAAGACAGTGATGGATTGAATGATGAAGAAAGTGTTTATTCTTTTTCGGGTCACCCTGTCTTGGTGGGAAACAGCTGATGTGTTAATAATAACCAAAATAATAATATTAATGTTGATGGTTGAAATGTAATTTTTTCGCGACTGAGTTGTAAGTTATGGTGTTTATTGTGTTCAGAGGTCGAGTTATAGCTCTTGGTCCTGACTCTTCACTCTAGATCCACTGTCTCCCGGCTCCATAAGCTTTATCGTACATCTTCTTAAAGCTATGTATGGATCCTGCCTCCACTACATCACTCTCCAGATTGTTCCACTTTCTCACAACTATGTGACTGAAGACTCATTTGAGTTTTCAACTTCCAGTTGTGACCCCTTCTTGTTGTGTCCCATCTCTGAAACATTCTGTCCCTATCCACCTGGTCAATTCCTCTCAGTATTTTATATGTCGTTATCGTGTGCACTCTATCCCTCTTGTCCTCCAGTGTCGTCAAAGTGATTTCCCTTAACCTCTTCTTGTAGTATTTACCCCTCAGCTCCTGGACTAGTCTTGTTTCTAACTTTTGCACTTTCTCAAATTTCTTGACATGTTTGACCAAGTGTGGGTTCCATGTTGGTGCTGCATACTCCAGTATGGGCCTGACGTACACTGTTTACAGTGTCTTCAATGACTCATTACTTAGAAGCTGAAAAGCTATTCTTAAGTTTGCCAGACACCCACATACTGCAGCAAATATTTGGTTGATGTGCGCCTCAGGCGATGTGCTCGGTATTATGCTTACCCAAAGATCCTTTTCCTTGAGTGACTTATGCAGCCTTTGACAGGCTTGCAGCCTGTCCAAATCACCTTGTAGGCTTACCTGGTTCTCGTCCACTTGTATTCTTCTCATTAGCTTCATATCGTCTGCAAACCTGGAGTCTACCTGGAGGGCATTCCGGGGATCAACGCCCCCGCGGCCCGGTCCATGACCAGGCCTACTGGTGGATCAGGGCCTGATCAACGAGGCTGTTACTGCTGGCCGCACGCAGTCCAACGTACGAACCACAGCCCGGCTGATCAGGCAGTGACTTTAGGTATCTGTCCAGCTCCCTCTTGAAGACAACCAGGGGTCTATTGGTAATTTCCCTTATGGGTGGTGGGAGGCTGTTGAACAGTCTTGGGCCCCGGGCACTTATTGCATTTTCTCTTAGTGTATCAGTGGTGCCCCTGCTTTTCACTGGGAATATGTTGCATCGACTGCCAAGTCTTTTGCTTTCGTATGGAGTGATTTCTGTGTGCAGATTAGGAACCAGTCACTTCAGAATCTTCCAGGTGTAGATTATGATATACCTCTCTTGCCTGCTCTCCAGTGAGTACAAGTCAAGTGCTTCCAAGCGTTCCCAGTAGTTAAGGTGCTTGATGGAACTTATACGTGCAGTAAAGGTTCTCTGTACATTCTCTACATCTGCAATTTCACCTGCAGTGACATCTCTGATCCATCACTTCCGTCATGTCATTCACTTATACATGAAACAGCACCGGCACTAAGACTGACCCTTGTGGAACTCCAGTCAACACATGCACCACTCTGACACCTCGTGAATTACCTACATACGTTGTTTCCTTTCTGTCAGGTATTTCCTTATTCAATGCAGTACTTTCCCTGCTATTCCTGCCTACTCCTCTAGCTTTTCAACCAGTCTCTTGTGTCGTACTGTGTCGAAAGCCTTCTCACAGTTCAAGAAGATGCAGTCTACTCATCCCTCTCTCCAGTCTTTCTTCTGTTACCATGTCGTAGACCTCCAATAGGTTTGTGACACATGATTTCCCTTCTCTGAAGTCGTGCTGGTTGTCTCGTTTGTTTCTAGGTGTTCTATCACTCTTTTGATAATCTTCTTCATAACTTTATATACTGTACACGTCAGCGACACTGACTGCATTTGCTGTCATCCACACCTCAGGCAGTTGCGCTGTTTCGATAGATTAATTGAAGATTTTTGTTAGTGGCACACAGTGCATCTGCTTCCTCTCTCAGGACCCAAAGATTGATATTATCTGGGTCCACCGCCTTCGAGGTATATATTTCACTTAGTAGTTTCTTCATCTCCTCCTTGGTTGTGTGCAGTGTGTCCAACACTTGCTGGCGCACTCTACCACCTCGGTTTGCTAGAAGCCTCTCTGTCTCCACTGTGAATACCCTCTGAATCGTGAGCTGCACTCCTCACTTACTTCCAGATCGTTCCCTGTGAGATCCCCTCTTTCATTCCTCAGCTTGATTACCTGGTCCTTGACTGTTGTTTTCCTCCTGATGTGACTGTATAACAACTTTAGGTCAGATTTGGCTTTTGATGCTATGTCATTCTCTTATTGACACTGGTCCTCTCTCCTTATCTATGCATATTCATTTCTGGCTCGTTGACTCAACTCCCTGTTGTTTTGAGTTCTTTGTCTTCTATAATTTTTCCATACTCTAGCACAATTGGCTTTGGCCTCTCCATACCTCCGGGTAAACCATGGGCTCACTCTTGCTCCTGGGCGCAAACTTTTTCTCTGCTTCCCTGCAGTTTATGGTCACGTGTTCCATTACTTCATTTACTGTCTTTCCCTCCAGTTCTCTTAACCTATGCACCTCATGCAAGAATTATCCCATACCTGTGTAGTCGACCTGTTTTGAAGTTTGACTTCTCCCGTACTTCTTGTACTGTTTCACTCTCTATTGTTAACTCTACTATGTATTCGAAACTCAGGCCCACTTGATCACTAGCACCTAGGGGCCTTTCGTGTTTGATATCCCCTATGTCTGATCTGTTCAAGGTGAATGTGAGGTCTAGCCTTGCTGGTTCATCGTCTCCTCTCTCTCTGGGTGTGTCCAAAACATGTTGGTACATGAAGTTTTATTGCACCGTTTCCAGCATCTCATCCCTCTACATTACTGCCCCTCCCCCTTCCCTCATGAGGTTGAAATCCCCCATGACGAAAAACTTTGCATTTCTCATGTGGGTCCTTTTGGCCACCTTGGCTAGTGTATCCACTATCACTCTGTTGCTCTCGCCAAATTCTTGTTTTGGTCTGCTGTTTGATGGCAGTTTGTACATCAGTGCTATCATCACTTTTGGACCTCCAGCTTGAAGTGTTCCTACTATGTAGTTATCTGCTACACCATTCACTAGTCCTCCCATCTCCTCAAAACTGTATTGGTATTTGGTGAGGAGTGCAATGCCTTCCGTCCCCCTCTGTTACACCTGTCTATCCTCAAGATCTGATATCCAGACGGATAATTGCATCTGTTATCACCCCCGTGAGCTTTATCTATGAGATTGCAATGATATCCGGGGATTCCTCACTGATTCTTACTTGCCACTCCTCAATCTTAAGTTTAATTATAGAATCACACTAAATCTTATGATTCCAAACATTGATCCTGATACCAACCTTCTATTTAATGACTTACATGAACCTAACAACAACTGTCATTACTACACAGCAGAACAGGCTAAAACACTACTCAAAGCCAACAATAACATAACTATCTTTAACTACAATGTCAGATCTTTAAGCAAACATTTTGATGACCTCACAGCATTATTACACTCACTACAGGCCAGTATGTCCATCATTGCCCTCACTGAAACCTGGTTAAAGCCTCATACTACAGATATCTATGCCATTCCTGGTTACACAGTCATACACAATTGTAGGCAAGACCAACAAGGAGGTGGCACAGCTATGTTATACTCAGACCAGCTTGAATGTATTAACAATACATGCACAAGAGATGAACATGGAGAATATATAATAGCTAAGTTTAAATCCAAATACCTACAAAAACCTCTCACGGTTATAAACATCTATAGATTACCACAGTCAAACATTCAGCAATTTAGTGAAAAATTAGGAAGTATGATTACTGATGCACACATGAACAAAGACCACTTAATCCTCACAGGAGACTTCAATATAAACCTCCTACAAGATCAGGACCCACAAGTAACTGAATTCACAAACACTATGAGCAACTGCTTGCTGCTCCCGCCAATAACAAAACCTACGAGAATCTCTGAGACCTGTGCCTCTCTATTAGACCATATCTGGACTAACACCATATCCCCATTAAAATCAGGCATAATCACAGACAATACCACAGACCACTACCCAACCTTTCTCATAACCAATCTCGGAAAATTACCACTAGAGACTACTAAAGTTACCTTCAGACTACATAATGAGACAGCTATAAATAACTTTATAACAGCTATGACAAACACTGACTGGCAAACAGAAATAGACAACTTCCCAGATACTGACTTATGTATTAATAATTTTCTTAAAAAGACCCAATACCTCTATAATAAGCATTGCCCTAAAAAAACTAAACAAATCACAACTAAAAGATTAAATAGTCCCTGGCTAACGCTGGCAAGCAAAATCCCAAGTTCAAACACTCCACCTAACGACTATCTCACTGGCACCTATCCGAACACACTATTCCTAGCCCCAACCAACCCAATAGAAGTCTCACTTATAATCAACACATTAAAAAACAAAGCAGGTGACCTAAATAACTTACCACCTTTTATATAAAAAAGCCTCTCAAGTTCTCTCACCAATTATTGCAACACTTTTTAACAAAACCATTGAATCCTCTACCTTCCCATCAATACTCAAAATAGCGAGGGTTACCCCAATACATAAAGGAGGAGATCAAACAGACCTGAATAACTACAGGCCGATATCTAACTTACCCCTTCTCTCCAAAATCTTTGAAAAATTAATTCATAGACAAATATATTCCTACCTCACCTCCAACAACGTACTCAACCACTGTCAATTTGGATTCAGGCCTAATAAAAATACAAATGATGCCATTATACACATGTTAGAAATAATTTACACCGCCCTTGAGAAAAAGAAATCCCAGTGGGAATCTTCATTGATTTACGTAAAGCTTTTGATACAGTTGACCATGATCTGTTACACCTAAAATTATCACACTATGGTATAAGAGGACACTCCCTCAACTACCTAAAATCATACCTTAGCAACAGAAACCAATATGTGTACACAAATGGAGCTAGCTCCACCGCGCAAACTATTACCGTAGGTGTCCCACAGGGAAGTGTTCTTGGCCCACTACTCTTTCTCATTTACATTAACGACCTACCAAATGCATCTCAACTACTCAAACCCATACTTTTTGCAGATGACACTACATACGTTATCTCGCTCCCAAGCCCAGACATACTAGCCAACATTGCAAATACTGAATTGCAGAAAATATCTACCTGGATGATGACCAACAAACTTACTCTCAATATTGATAAAACCTATTTTATCCAGTTTTGGAACAGAGCTACAAACGCACCACTTAACATAATGATAAACGGGTCCCCTATCATAAAACTCACAGAGGGAAAATTCTTAGGAATCCATTTTGACAGTGGCCTCAAATTTCAGACACATATACAACAAATTTCCAAGAAAGTCTCAAAGACCGTGGGAATACTATCCAAGATACGGTACTATGTTCCACAACCAGCTCTCCTTACCCTATATCACTCACTCATTTACCCCTACCTCACCTATGGAATCTGCGCATGGGGCTCTACATCAATAACTCATCTCAGACCACTAATACCACAACAAAAGGCAGCAGTTAGAATGATAACAAATTCACACTCCAGACAACATACTCCACCAATATTCTAAAACCTAAACATACTCACCATACAAGACATCCATACTTTTTACTGTGCCTATTACATACATAGAACACTCTATGCAAATATTAACCCACCACTCAAACTTCTCCTTACCAATTTTAACAGGACACATGACCATAACACTAGACACAGATCACTCCTCGATGTTCCCCGTGTCCATCTAACACTATGTAAAAACTCAATGCATATAAAAGGCACGAAAATTTGGAATTCATTACCTGTCATTGCCAAAGAAACCCTGCCTGTACCCCAATTCAAAACGATGCTAAAAAACCACCTTCTCACCCAAAGCTAATTGCTCAATATCAAACATTCCCAACAAAGTAGAATAATCACTTAATGTAAAAACCTGACTAATCACTTAAATGTAAAAACCTGTTATGAATAATACATACTAAGCTAACTATTTCCATAACATTTACATTATAATGACCACGTAAACTGTAACTGCAATGCAACTAATTGTTTTAAATTGTTATCTCACTCAATTAGTTGCATTGCTACAATTAATTGATATGTTCAACTTATATTCAAACTTTATAACTTAGATACGCAATTATACTTATTTTATAAATTATCAACCATAACTTTTTACCATGTAGTCTATAATTAAGTAGTCCTAAGAATGCCCGCAATGCACAGCATATTAGGGGCTTTTGGCATGTACATCTCATTAATACCTATGTATCTTGTCTACCCAACCATGTATCATTGTACCATGTCTCAATAAAGTATTATTATTATTATTATTATTATTATTATTATTATTATTATTATTATTATTATTATTATTATTATTATTATTCCATGTGAATTGGTGTACCCTTCCTTCAGCTTCTAGAACTGTATTCTTGGGAATGGGAGGGGTTGGTGCAGGCCGAGGGTATGGTAGGCAGGTCTGGATATTATGGTAGGCTGCTTTTATGGTGGTATTAGTGCTGTGGATGGAAATGTGTGTGGAGTGTGGCTTGGTTCTGGTTATCGTGTTTCGTTGGTGTATGGTGGTAGGGGTTCAGATGATGCTATTTGTGGTTCTATGGGCGCCTGTGTCTGTTGTTTTTCCCCAGAGGCTGCGCTTCCCTGTCTGTCGGTACCTCCACTGTCTCCCTTTCCTGTCTTCGGTGCCTCCTTGCTCGTTCTCTCAGTTGTTCCTTTTCTTTTTTAGTTCTGTCGAGGAACACTCTCTGGTGTTATGAAGAATTCTTTAAGATTGAAAGTAGATTTGATTGAGCAGCTCTTTTCCCGACCCACATCTATGTGTGTGTACTCACCTGGTTGTACTCACCTAGTTGTGGTTGCAGGGGTCGATTCATAGCTCCTGGCCCCGCCTCTTCACTGGCCGCTACTGGGTCACTCTTCCCACTCCATGAGCTTTATCATACATCTTCTTAAAGCTATGTATGGATCCTGCCTCCACTACATCGCTTCACAAACTATTCCATTTCCTGACTACCCTGTGACTGAAGAAATACTTCCTAACATCCCTGTGATTCATCCGAGTCTTCAACTTCCAGTTGTGTCCCCTTGTTGCTGTGTCCCATCTCTGGAACATCCTGTCTCTATCCACCTTGTCAATTTCTCTCAGTATTTTCTATGTTGTTATCATGTCCCGTCTATCCCTCCTGTCCTCCAGTGTCGTCAGGTCGGTGTGTGTGTGTGTGTGTGTGTGTGTGTGTGTGTGTGTGTGTGTGTGTTTCGGTGTAATATTCATCTCCCCATTAACAAGTCAGGAAAAATATTCACCGTCACTATCGAACACAGTATTCTCCAGAGCGTAAACAAAATTCTCTATAAATATCACAAAAAAATCCGCAGCATTGCATGTCCCAGGTATTTATGAAACATTTTCACCTGGGTTCCCCCGGAATAACATTTGGTGGGAAAACACACTAATCCCATTTTAAAACATTTACTGCTGCATTCTAAATTATATGCCGCCTATATTGTTTTAATGTCATAATATATATTTTACAGAGATACTACTCGTATATTTGAATCTATATATATATATATATATATATATATATATATATATATATATATATATATATATATATATATATATATATATATATATATATATATATATATATATATATATATATATATATATATATATATATATATATATATATATATATATATATATATATATATATATATATATATATATATATATATATATATATATATATATATATATATATATATATATATATATATATATATATATATATATATATATATATATATATATGTGTGTGTGTGTGTGTGTGTGTGTACTCACCTCTTTGTACTCACCTATTTGTTGGTTGCAGGGGTCGATTCACAGCTTCTGGCCCCGCCTCTTCACTGATTGCTACTAGGTCCTCTCTCTCCATGCTCCATGAGCTTTATCAAACTTCGTCTTAAACTATGTATGGTTCCTGCCTCCACTACGTCACTTTCTAGGCTATTCCACTTCCTGACAACTCTATGACTGAAGAAATACTTCCTAACATCTCTTTGACTCATAGGAGTCTTCAACTTCCAATTGTGACCCCTTGTTTCTGTGTCCCCTCTCTGGAACATCTTGTCTCTGTCCACCTTATCTATTCCTCTCAGAATTTTATATGTCGTTATCATGTCTCCCCTAACCCTCCTGTCCTCTAGTGTCGTCAGGCCGATTTCTTGACGTGCTTGAACAGGTGTGGGTTCCAAACCGATTTAATTCTTCTTATTAACTTCACATCATCTGCAAACAGGGACACTTCTGAGTCTATCCTTTCCGTTATGTCATTTACATATACCAAAAATAGTACCGGTCCCAGGACTGACCCTTGTGGAACCCCACTCGTCACAGGTGCCCACTCTGACACCTCGTCACGTACCATGACTCGTTGTTGCCTCCCTGTCAGATATTCTCTGATCCATTGCAGTGCCTTTCCTGTTACGTGTGTGTGTGTATGTGTCTTTGTGTGTGTGTGTGTCTTTGTGTGTGTTACAGGGATCGAGTCATAGCTCCTGGCCCCGCCTCTTCACTGCCCGCTACTGTGTCACTCTCCCTGCTTAATGAGCTTTATCATACCTGTTCTTGAAGCTATGAATGGTTCCTGCCTCCACTACATCACTTCCCAAACTATTCCACTTCCTGACAACTCTGTTACTGAAGAAATACTTCCTAACATCCCTGTGATTCATCTGAGTTTTCAACTTCCAACTGTGTCTCCTTGTTGTTGTGTCCCATCTCTGGAACATTCTGTCTCTGTCTACATTCTCAATTCCTCTCAGTATTTTATATGTCGTTATCATGTCCTCCCTATCTCTCCTGTCCTCCAGTGTCGTCAGGTCGATTTCCCTTAACCTCTCTTAGTAGGACATACCCCTTAGCTCCGGGACTAGTCTTGTTGCAAACCTTTGCACTTTCTCTAGTTTCTTTACGTGCTTGGCCAGGTGTGGGTTCCAAACTGGTGCTGCATACTCCAGTATGGGCCTAACGTACACAGTGTACAGGGCCCTGAACGATTCCTTATTAAGATGTCGGAATGCTGTTCTTAGGTTTGCTAGGCGTCCGTATGCTGCAGCAGTTATTTGGTTGATGTGCGACTCAGGAGATGTGCCTAGTGTTATACTCACCCCAAGATCTTTTTCCTTGATTGAGGTTTGTAGTCTCTGGCCCCCTAGACTGTACTCCGTATGCGGTCTTCTTTGCCCTTCCCCAATCTTCATGACTTTGCACTTGGTGGAGGTTGAACTCCAGGAGCCAATTGCTGGACCAGGCTTGCAGCCTGTCCAGATCCCTTTGTAGTTCTGCCTGGTCCTCGTCCGATTGATTTCTTCTCATCAACTTCACATCATCTGCAAACAGGGACACTTCGGAGTCTATTCCTTCTGTCATGTCGTTCACAAATACCAGAAACAGCACCGGTCCTAGGACTGACCCCTGTGGAACTCCACTCGTCACCGGCGCCCACTCTGACACCTCGCCATGTACCATGATTCGCTGCTGTCTCCCTGACAGGTATTCCCTGATCCATTGTAGTGCCTTCCCTGTTAACCCTGCCTGGTCCTCCAGCTTCTGCACTAATCTCTTGTGTGGAACTGTGTCAAACGCCTTCTTACAGTCCAGGAATATGCAATCTACCTACCCCTCTCTCTCTTGTCAGTGTGTGTGTTTGTGTGTGTGTTTGTGTGTGTGTGTGTGTGTGTGTGTGTGTGTGTGTGTGTGTGTGTGTGTAACTTTATCAAACCTCGTTTTAAAACTATGTATGGTTCCTTCCTCCACTACGTCACTTGCCAGAGTATTCCACTTCCTAACAACTCTATGACTAAATAAATACTTCCTAACATCCCTTTGACTCATCTGAGTCTTCAACTTTTAAATGTGACCCCTTGCTTCTATGTCCCATCTTTGAAACATCCTGTCTCTGTCCACCTTGTCAATTCCTTGCAGTATTTTGTATGTCGTTATCATGTATCCCCTAACTCTCCAGTCCTCCAGTGTCGTCAGACCGATTTCCCTTAACCTAACGTGCTTGACCAGGTGTGGGTTCCAAACTGGTGCTGCATACTCTAGTATGGGATTGACGTACACAGTGTACAGAGTCTTGAACGATTCCTTACTGAAGTATCGGAACACTATTCTCAGGTTTGCCAGGCACCCATATGCTGCAGCAGTTATTTGGTTGATGTGCGCCTCAGGAGATGTGCCCGGTGTTGTACTCACCCCAAGATCCTTTTCCTTGAGTGAGGTTTGTAGGCACTGGCCCCCTAGACTGTACTCCGTGTGTGGTCTTCTTTGCCCTTCCCCAATCTTCAAAAATTTGCACTTGTTGGGGTTGAATTCCAGGAGCCATTTGCTGGACCAGGCTTGCAGCCTGTCCAGATCCCTTTGTAGTTCTGCCTGGTCCTCGTCCGATTGAATTCTTCTCATCAACTTCACATTATGTGTGTGTGTGTGTTTTTGTGTGTTTGCCTGTGTCTGTGTGTTTACGTGCCTGTGTGTATATATATATATATGTAAATTTTAAGTTGGTGTATTCCAATTACGCAAATCTCGTGAAGGTTGATGCATCGATTACATATTAAAATTTGGTGAGTGGTTGTTAGTTCAGCTCACAACTAAATGGACACGGGTCAGTGCTCACAGGCAGCTCGTTTTAGATCTGCTTGCCCAGCTCACTTATCAGTAAACAGGTCCCTGGGAGACAGCCAACTGATGTCTGTGTTATAATTGGCACGCCGAGAGATACTGGCGTCTCCTTAGACCTGCTACCCTTGTTCACCTAGCTGCAACCTTGTTCACCTAGCTGCAACCTTGTTCACCTAGCTGCAACCTTGTTCACCTAGCTGCAACCTTGTTCACCTAGCTGCAACCTTGTTCACCTAGCTGCAACCTTGTTCACCTAGCTGCAACCTTGTTCACCTAGCTGCAACCTTGTTCACCTAGCTGCAACCTTGTTCACCTAGCTGCAACCTTGTTCACCTAGCTGCAACCTTGTTCACCTAGCTGCAACCTTGTTCACCTAGCTGCAACCTTGTTCACCTAGCTGCAACCTTGTTCACCTAGCTGCAACCTTGTTCACCTAGCTGCATAGTTATCTAGAACGTCGTTATCTGTTATGAGTCTCATTATAGAAATGTACACCAATAGGACCCCAACCAAAATGACCCCCGGGGTTAATAATCACAACAAGTCTTTGTCTCCTTTTGCTGTTGTAATTTGTTGTTGTTGTTATTGTTCCTCTTCTTCTTCCTCTTCTTCTTCTCCTTCTTCTTCTTCTTCTTCTTCTTCTACTTATTATTATTATTATTATTATTATTATTATTATTATTATTATTATTATTATTATTATTATTATTATTATTAGTCACCTTAATATATTTATCACGACTTTACCCACCGAGTATCTTAGTTATAATTATAACACAGATGAGGCCAGATATCGTATGATAAACTTCAACCTATTCGTCGTGGGTATGACACAAATAACCCACACATAGAAGAGAGGAATTTACCACGTTGCTATCATTATCCGTTGTATGGATAACCCGTGGCTATAATTACCAGTAGAAAGACAACGTAACTGATATTACATGTGGATAAGATAAGATAAGATAAGATTTCTTCGGATTTTTAACCCCGGAGGGTTAGCCACCCAGGATAACCCAAGAAAGTCAGTGCGTCATCGAGGACTGTCTGTCTTATTTCCATTGGGGTCCTCAATCTTGTCCCCCAGGATGCGACTCACACCAGTCGACTAACTCCCAGGTACCTACTTGCAGCTAGGTGAACAGGACCACAGGTGTAAGGAAACACGTCGAAATGTTTCTACCCCACCGGGAATCGAACCCGGGCCCTCCGTGTGTGAAGCGAGAGCTTCACACCTGAGTCATGTCATTGCCTGGTTAACCTGATACAAGACGTCGTAACCAGGATAATCTGTGAGAAAAAATCTTTGAATGTTAACCAAGGGCCAGACATCATAGCAAGGATAACCTGTAGCAAGACATTGTGACCAGGATAACATGGGAAAGATTCAATGGTCAGGAAAGCTAGACCCAAAAAAATGGCAGATAAGATAACCTGTGGCGATAAAAACCCGAGACAAGACATAGTTACCAGAATGACCCGAAAAAAACAACATAGCCAAGATAACCTATGGTAAGATATTGTATTGATATCCCGTAGTGAGGCATCGTGCCAGGATAACCCGAGGAAAGGCACGATGGGTAGAAAAACAAGAGAGAAAAGATAGCAGCTAGGATAACCTGTGGCAAGGATAACCAGAGATATGATCTCGTACTCAGGAAAATTCGTGGCGCCAGAGAAAATGAAGGTCTCAGCTTCGGATGAAATAACTGCATGGAATTATACTCCGGGACTGAAGTGGGGAGACAGAATCGAGTCGGAATTGAAGACTGCCGAGCAGAATGGGAATTCAAGTTTTACAACACTCAACACTTAAATCTTGGTAGTTCAGAATTTCACTGGAACTATAAATACACTGACTTAATACTCGAGTTTCTAGCAGAATGCAGAGTTATTGCTACGTACTATTAGAATTAATACAAGGGAATCGACAAGCTAATCTCAGAGTTAATTTCAGAAGTTCTGATATGGTTCTTTATGAATTAATACTAGAACTAATATGATAATTTGAGCAGAGTAAACATTTAGAACTACCATAATAGTACTATCAGAGTTATTGGTATAGTTACTACAAAAGTACTAAACGAGTTAATACCCCGGCTACTACCACAGCAGATAAAATATTTTAGTTAATATATAACCTGCACACAGGAGAGAGGAGCTTATGACGGCGTTTCTGTCCGACTTGGAACATTTACAAGTCACACTAACACACGACGGTGAAGGAGCCCGTAAATATGGGAGAGTGACAGGGAGGGGACACACAGAGGAAGAAAGAAGAAAGTGGAGAAGTAGTGGTAAAGGTATTGCTGGTAGTGGGAGTTGTAGTAGTGATAGTAGTAAGTAGGGGGGAATAGTAGTAGACAAAATGGGAAGTGGTAGTAGTAGTGGTAGTGGTGTAACAGAAGTAGTGGTAGAAATAGAAGTGGAGTAAATTATTCACACAATAAACGGAGCATTGTAGAAGAGTTAATGGCCGCCAAGGGTTGGAACAAATACACAGGGAGAGGGAGGGAGGAAAGAAGGACAAAACACACCTATTCAGAAGAAAGAAGACAAAGAAATATAGGAAGGAGAAGAGGTTTGGAGAGGAGGAGAAGGAAAGAGCATCCAAGTCACGAAGTGTTCTGAAGTTTGGAGCATTTAACAATGTAATGAGAAAGGAAGGCATCTACAGAGACAAAACCACGACTAAGATGACTTCCTTTCTCATTACATTGTCAAATGCTCCACACTTCACAACACTCGTGACATCACATGATCTTTCTTCGCCTTCTCTCCTTACCTCAACTCCTTTCCTATTTTTCTTTGTCTTACCTTCCTTCTGCCTAAGTGTGTTCTCTCCTACAGTTTTTTTCCAATTGCGTTTTTGGTCCCACCCTTGCGGACCATTAGCTCTCCCGCGGTACTCCTTTTCTTGCCGTTAAATTTATTCCACTTCCACCACTACCTCTACTTCTACTACTACTACTACCTACTGATACTACTACTACTACCTACTTATACTACTACCACCACTACTAATACTAATACTACTATTACCTCGCTTCACTACCGTTTCTGTCTACCACGATTCCCCCAATTTACTATTACCACTACTATTTCTAGTACAACTTCTTCTTCTACCAGCATTACCTCTACCACTACTTCACGTCCTTCTTTCTTCCTCTCTCTGTCCCGTCCCTGTCACCCTCTACTATGTATACCGGCTCCTTCACCGTCGTGTGTTAGCGTGACTTGTAAATGGTCCATGTCAGACCACAGCATCCTCATAAGCTTCTCTCTCCCATGTGCGAGGTAATTTTTCTATTACTCTAGTCACGGCATTGTGCCTTTTTGTTTTTTACAGTTAATATGATAAAATTACCAGAGATAATGCAACAAGTAACTCAATACTTACTACAAGTTTAAAAAAGTAACAACTCTAAGATAAACTACTTCTCCAACAACTAAAAAAGTAACAACTCTAAGATAAACTACTTCTCCAACAACTTGCGTTACTAAGAGTTTAGTATTGGTTTTATTTATTAATAATTTCATTAGAGCTCCGATGGAAAGTTCTAATTCAATGATTTACATCAGTGGTCCTCAGCCTTCCTACGCAAGAGTGCCACAGTTCATGGTCAAATGTGTTATGAGGGCCACACGGTTTTGTTGGCACTGTGCAGTGTGGAATCTACATAAAAGTGAATTCATGATTTCATGTGAGGTCAGCATCCATTTCCTAGAAGGGTCAGCATCCATTTCCTAGAAGGGTCAGCATCCATTTCCTAGAAGGGGGTCTCCATTTCCTAGAAGGGGGTCTCCATTTCCTAGAAGGGCCTCATGGTGGAGACCCATGTATTAAACTGGTATCCTCAAGAGTGAAAACCTAGAGTCAGAAATCAACATATTCCTCTTCTTATTCATCTTCATCTTCATCATCTTCATCCTTACCCTTATTCTTATCCTTATCTTTATCTGTATCTTTATCTTTATTTTTATCTTCATCATCTTTTTCATCTTCGTCTTCTTCATCATCTTCTTATTTTTCTTCTTCTTCATCCTCTTTATCTTCTTCATCTTCTTCATCTTCATCTTCATCTCCTTCATCTTCATCTTCTTTGTTAAAGAGGACAATTATTTGAATGCTAATTTTGCTGTATTTTATTATTCAATATTGTTTTCTAAGTGAAAATATGAACCACTGCTTATGGCAGCTGGAAGAACCAGACCAATTATGGCACCTGGAAGAACCAGGACCAATTATGGCAGCTGGAAGAACCAGGACCAATTATGGCAGCTGGAAGAACCAGAGCCAATTATGGCAGCTGGAAGAACCAGGACCAATTATGGCAGCTGGAAGAACCAGAGCCAATTATGGCAGCTGGAAGAACCAGGACCAATTATGGCAGCTGGAAGAACCAGGACCAATTATGGCAGATGGAAGAACCAGGACCAATTATGGCAGATGGAAGAACCAGGCCATTGCAGTGGGACAGGGATTAGCAGATGGAAGAACCAGGACCATTTGCAGTGAGAACCAGACCATTGCTGAATAATGAAAACCACTTGCGGCAGATGATACAATCAAAACCATTTATGGTAGATGATAGAACTACGACCATTTGTGTCCGATGGACAACATGTGAAAGATGGTAGTCATAAATACTTATCGCAGATGGAATACTTTGGCAGTTGGTAGAGGAGCACTTGTGGCAGATGGTCGAGTCCTGACCGTTTATAATAAGAGACAGAGTCAGGTCTGCTTGAGGCAGACAACAGGATCAAGATACCTTGTATTAGACAGAAAATTCAGGACCGCTTGCGCAGATGGTAGAATTAAGACCGGATGTGGCAGATGGTAGAGTTAGGACCGGATGTGGCTGATGCGATTCTGGCGAGACTGACGTATGGAAAAAGAAAGGTTCACCTAGAAGAAACGGAAGAATCAAGACAGCTGGTGGCTGAAAGTACAAGGAGGACCTCTCGTGGCTTAAAGTAGAGTCAGAAGCGCTTGTGGCTGACGGTTGTGTCATGACCGCTTGTAGCCGAGCGTAGCTTTAGAACCGCTTGTGGCTGAGGGCAGTGTGAGGACCGCTTGTGGCAATGGGTATAGTTAGGATCGCTTGTGGCTTAGAGTAGAATCAGGACCGCTTGTGGCTGAGGGTTGTGTCATGACCGCTTGTAGCTGAGTGTAGCTTTAGAACCGCTTGTGGCTGAGGGTGGTCAACCGCTTGTACTGAGTGTAGCTTGAACGCTTGTGGCGGTGTAGGTCAGACGCTTAGGCTGGTTTTAAGACCTGCGTTTTGCTGAGAACAGGTTCAAGATCTGAGAGTAGAGTCAGGACTTTTTTGTGACTGAGAGTAGAGTCAGGACCGCATGCGGAAAACACTGGAGTCAACAGATGGTTTATCATCATTGAGCGATCACAAAAGCAATATTATATCTGAACCACTATTTCGAACATTTATGAAACAATTCAAGCTTTTAGCTCACAGCAGTGTATCTGTTGTGAACTAGGCAGTGTGCTTGCTTAGAATACAAGTTTGTTTTGAATGCGCTACTACCTTCAAAAGAGGAAGTATTTATTTTGAGTGAACAGCAGTATGTCTTTTGAACTGGGCAATGTGTTGGTCTTGAATACAACAATGTTTTAAACACCTGAGTGAATTTTGAAAACTGCGGTGTAGTTGTTTTGAACACGCCAGTCAATTTTGACCACTGGAGGATTTTTGAATACGAAGCTGTGATTGTTTTGAAGACAGCTGCCTGATGATTTTCATCCAGTCACCAAATCCTCACGAGGCCTTGTGACACAATGGACATTCCTGTGGTTTTATATAGCACTGGTCCTTAAGCTTGTGCACAATGGACTCCACTAAATAGCTATCTTAAGTTAGGTTAGCTTTGTCAGGTTTCGAACCTGGCAGTGAGCGCAGTTTGAACATATAACTGTAATTATTTTGAGATCAATGTGCTTGTTTTGATGGGAGGAATGTGCTTGCTTTGATGGGAGGAATGTGCTTGCTTTGATTGGAGGAATGTGCTTGCTTTGATGGGAAGAATGTGCTTGCTTTGATGGGAGGAATGTGCTTGCTTTGATGGGAAGAATGTGCTTGCTTTGATGGGAGGAATGTGCTTGCTTTGATGAGAGGAATGTGCTTGCTTTGATGGGAGGAATGTACTTGTTTTAATGGGAAAAATGGGCTTGCTTTGATGGGAGGAATGTGTTTGTTTTGATGGGAGAAATGGGCTTGCTTTGATGGGAGGAATGTACTTGTTTTGATGGGAGAAATGGGCTTGCTTTGATGGGAGGAATGTACTTGTTTTGATGGGAGGAATGTGTTTGATTTGATGGGAGAAATGGGCTTGTTTTGATGGGAGAAATGGGCTTGCTTTGATGGGAGAAATGGGCTTGGTTTGATGGGAGAAATGGGCTTGCTTTGATGGAAGAAATGGGCTTGTTTTGATGGGAGAAATGGGCTTGCTTTGATGGGAGAAATGTGCTTGCTTTGATGGCAGAAATGGGCTTGCTTTGATGGGAGAAATGGGCTTGCTTTGATGGGAGAAATGGGCTTGCTTTGATGGGAGAAATGGGCTTGCTTTGTTTTCGACGGTATTCTTGAATTGATCCCAGAAATCAGTTTTGATCACTGCAGTATGTGTTTTTATTAGAGCCGAGTGATTATTTTCATCACTGCAATGCGATTGGTTTGGTCACTGTAGTGTGACTGTTTTGATCACTACAGTGCGACTGTTTTAAACACTTCCATGTGATTGTCTTGATGACTGTAGCGTAATTGTTTTGGTCACTGGAGTGTAACTGTTCTGATAGCTTCAGTGTGATTGTTTTGATCACTGCAGTGTGAGTGTTCAGATCACTGCAGTGTGAGTGTTCAGATCACTGTAGTGTGAGTGTTCAGATCACTGCAGTGTGAGTGTTCAGATCACTGCAGTGTGAGTGTTCAGATCACTGCAGTGTGAGTGTTCAGATCACTGCAGTGTGAGTGTTCAGATCACTGCAGTGTGAGTGTTCAGATCACTGCAGTGTGAGTGTTCAGATCATGATTGTCTTTATCTTTGCATAGTAAAGATATGTCTTCACAATAAAGCCTAAGTGTGGATTCCTTGCAATTGTTCCATCAGACATTGCGTCTTATTTCTTCTCTTAAAATAGCTTTCTACATTTCTCAAGCATACTAATATTTCTCTGTGTTCTCGAGAAGGCAGCGATATATCTCTTACTTCATGAAGGCGGAGATATTTCTCTATGATAGCATAAAAGCAGCAGTAATTATGACATCATATAAAGGCAGATATTTCTGTAATTATATGATACCAGCGATATTAATGTGGGTTCACATAAAGATAACAATATTCGTGCATATATGATGACCAATAAACACCTGGCTGTCTTCAAGAAGGTACTGGACAGGCACCTAAAGCCAGTACCTAACCAACCAGGCTGTGGTTCGTACGTCAGTTTGCGTGCGGCCAGCAGTAACAGCCTGGTCTCAGACCGAGCCGCGGGGGCGTTGACCCCCGAAATTCTCTCCAGGTAAACAATGTAGCTGAGCTCTCTTAAAGGAAGCGATATATCTGTGTTTACATGAAGTCAGGATAGTTTCTGTGTGCTCACATGAAAGTAGCACTATTTTCGTTTTCAGGTGAAGGCAGCGATAATACTGTGTTCATGTGAAAGCAGCGAAATCTCTGAAGGTTCACGTGAAGGTAGCGATATTTGTGGAGATACATGTAGACAGCGATATTTCTGTGTTCATGGGAAAGATCACATTTTTGTGTGTTCATATTAATATCGCTTCATATACGTGTTTAGGACAGCGATATGCCTGTGTCAACAAGATGGCTGCAATGTGTCCAGATGAAGACAGCAGTAGTTTTGTAGTTACACGTAGTCAAAAATATTTGAGTTATCATATGAAGGCAGCAATTTTTGTGTTTAAAGGAAGACGGAAATTTTTCTCTTCACATTAATGCTACAAAATTTCCGTGTTCACGTGAAGGAAGCGATACTTTTCTCGTGGACACGGTGATATTTTTCAATTTCTACGTGAATGCCGCGATATTTCTTTCATCTCGTGAACGCAGATATATTTCTGTGTTGACTTGAAAATAAAAATATTTCAGCTTGCGGACGAGAAAACTCATGTTTCTATATATGTAATTAAGTTGGCAGACAGCGGCTAACAAATCTTTCATAAAAGTGTGAAGCACATTTTTCCTTTTACGGTTCACTGATAACAACACAGACAAGAGACAGACTCTGAATGTATATTATTGTTTTTGTATTCTTCACGATCAGGTCGCTGACCCGGTTTGAATCTCGTATTGGAATCGAAAAAAAATAAGCTTAGAAATATTTATATTCATTCTCTTTGAATAGTACGTTCAGTTATTTTAGGAATTGTGGGGTCCATTTCCCTAGTTTAAGTGGGCTTTATTTTTCGAGGTATTGTGATTTCCTTCTTTTTAGAAGAGTGGGTTTTATTTTTCAGAGAATGATAATTAGGTTCCATTTCAATAAGTTTGGTGAATTCCATTTTTTTTGGGTTAGTGGGTTTCATTCTCCCAGGAAAAGAAGGTTCCAATCTCCTAGGAAATACGGGTTTCAGTCGCTTATGAAAAGAGGTTTCTGTTTTCTTACTTATGATGGGTTGTAATTTCCCTCAAAGACAAATTAGAACACATGAGTTTTAATAATTTTAGGGAAAAGTATAATTTAAGATAAAATTTAACACCTTGAGTCAGTAAAAAGTTTTGCATTATTTTAGATCCGGGTTAGCAATACGGGAGGGCATTAACGCATATGTTAAGGGGATGACAAGGCACTTCACCTACCATGGAATTGAATGGTAACATCCTTCTGCCTCCGAAGTGTTTGCTAATAGTGAGAGAGGGATAAGTGCACCTCGGGCCACACACGCACACACTAGCACTCCACAGCGTCAACAACTCTACAAGCAATGTGACTCTTGTCTCCCTCGCTCGTGCACAGTTGAGTATGGAAGGGGAGTGAGGTGTACCGGCCCTTATAGTGGCTGGAGTAGAACTGCTACACGGGCAGGTCTCCGGCGGCGTATGCGCCTTTAAACCAACATGCACCCAAACATACGCACTAACACATACGCACGCAAGAGCGCTCACGCACTGACATACATTTACATGCACACATACACGGGGCCAGGAGCTATGACCCAATATTTTCAACCACAATTAGGTGAGTACACACACACACACACACACACACGCCAAGCACGTCTCCGGAGGCACACATCAACCAGATAACTGCGGCAGCATATGGGCGACTGGCAAACCTAAGATTAGCGTTCCGTTACCTTAACAAGGAATCGTTCAAGACACTGTACACCGTGTACGTCAGGCCCATACTAGAATATGCAGCACCAGTCTGGAACCCACACCTGGTCAAGCACGTAAAGAAACTAGAGAAAGTGCAAAGGTTTGCGACAAGGTTAGTTCCACAACTCAGGAGTCTGTCTTATGAAGAAAGATTGAGGGAAATAGGACTAACAACACTGGAGGAAAGAAGGGTCAGAGGAGACATGATAACGACATACAAAATACTGCGGGGAATTGACAAGGTAGACAGTGACAGGATGTTTCAGAGAGGGAACACAGAAACAAGGGGACACAACTGGAAGCTGAAGACTCAGATGAGTCAAAGGGATGTCAGGAAGCATTTCTTCAGCCACAGAGTAGTCAGGAAGTGGAATAGTCTAGAGAAAGATATAGTGGAGGCAGGAACCATACATAGTTTTAAGACAAGGTATGATAAAGCTCATGGAGCAGGGAAAGCAGAGACCCAGTAGCAGACAGCGAAGAGGCGGGGCCAGGAGCTGAGTCTCGACCCCTGCAACCACAATTAGGTGAGTACACACACATATAGGGGATATTACATATGAAAGGCCCATCGGTGCTAGTGACAACACGGTCCAGAGTTTCGAATACCTTGTAGAAGTAACAGTGGAGAATAAAGCAGCACAGGAAGATGTGAGAAGCCGAACTTCAAAAGAGGGGACTACACTGAAAGAGAACCAGAGGGAAAGACAGTGAATGAGATGATGGAGTATGTGGGTGGAAAGTGCAGGGAGGCAGATGGGAAATTCAGACTCAGCATCAAAACAAACAATGGGAAGAACAGAGTAAACCTGAAATTAATTTAGAGGTGTACTGAGGCCCAATATAGAAGGCAAAGAAACAAGGAAATGCGAAGAGAAGCCAGAAAAGATTATGCATGGATAAGATAAGAGGCTCAACAACAATTTGAGAAAGACAGCATTGAATGCCAAATCCGACTCAAAGTTATCATTCAGCCATATCAGGAAGAAAACTGTAAATGATCAGGTAACGAGGTTAAAGCAGGAAAGAGGGGAGCTCACGAGGAAGGAGGGGAGCTCACGAGGAAGGAGGGGAGCTCACGAGGAAGGAGGGGAGCTCACGAGGAAGGAGGGGAGCTCACGAGGAAGGAGGGGAGCTCACGAGGAAGGAGGGGAGCTCACGAGGAAGGAGGGGAGCTCACGAGGAAGGAGGGGAGCTCACGAGGAAGGAGGGGAGCTCACGAGGAAGGAGGGGAGCTCACGAGGAAGGAGGGGAGCTCACGAGGAATAATCAGGAAGTTTGTGAGGAACTCAGCAAGAGATTTTCGAAGGTATTCTCAGAAGAGACAGGAAGACTACAAGCAAACCGAAGCGGGAGAGTGCACCAGCGAGCGTTGGACATAATGCATACAAATGGGGAGGAGAAGTAGCTGTGAGCTAGATACCTCGAAGGTGGTGGGACCACACAATATCTTTCCGTGGGTTCAGATAGAGGAAGGCGAGGTACTGTGCATGCCTCTTGCAATAATCTTCAACAAGTTTAGCGAAACTGGGCAGCTGCAGAAGAGTGGAAAATAGCAAATGTAGTTCCAAATTTTAAGAAAGGAGACAGACAGGTAGACATAAACTAAAGACCAGTGTCACTGACATTTATAATATATAAATGTATGGGTTCTTACATGATAACCAGCATGGATTTAGAGTTAGTAAATCCTGTCTCAACATTGTAAGCGAAGGCTTTTGACACATAAGATTGGCACAAAAACTAGAGCAGTAGGCAGCAATAACAAGGTATTTCCGGCAGGAAGGAAACAACGAGTGATTGTCCGTGAATAAGTGTAGAAATTAGGATCGTTACTATTTCTTGAAAAGTGAACGACATGACGGACGGAAGAGAATTGGAGGTTCCCTGTTTCCAGATCATGTGAAACTAATGAGAAAAATATAAGCAGATGAGGACCACGAAAAGCTACAAGCGGATCTTGACAGGCTGCAGATTTGGTCTTACAAGTGGCTACTGGAATTTAACTCCAGTAAGCGCAAAGCTATGAAATGTGAAGAACAAAGACTGCAGACTGAGAACAGGCTCGGAAGTAAAAAGGCTGCAAGCCTCACTCAAGGAGAAGGACGTTGGGGTGAGTATGGTACCAAGCATATCACCTGAGGCTCACATCAACTGATTAACTGCTGCAGCAATTGCTCCTTTGGCAAATTTAAGACTAACTTTGAGGAATCTAAGTATAGAGTCACTCACGACACTGAATACGTGTTCGTCATTCCCATATTGGAGTATGCAGCACCAGTAGGGAAATCACACTTGGTTAGGCATGTCAAGAAACGGCAGAAATCCCATAGATTTACAACTAGGCTAGTTCTTGAGCGTAGGGGTATATCCTATGAAGAGAGGTTAAGAGAACTCAACGAATTGACACTAGTAAAAAGACGGGCTAGATGTAATATGTTAACAACGAACATATTACATCTAGAGGAATTGGTAAGATGGATAGGGAGAGTTTGAGAGGCACTAGCAACCATGCGGTACTGAACTTCGTATTTCTTGTGGAAATACATACTGAGCAAAGAGAGGCAGGAGGAAACTACTAGACACCAGACAGAACAAAAATGCACAATACCGTGAATGGAGAAATACACAACACCCTGCACATAGGACAAAGAAACTTATGACGACGTTTCGGACCTAGTTGGACGAAGGAGTGTCGGAATATTACAAGTGATGTACGGTTTACAGGCCTATAGCTCTATAGCGGGGACAGCCCTATAACAGGTGCACGGTGAATCTTCTTCAGGTCAGGTGGAGTACCGTTTGCAGACCCATGGCAGGAACAGCCCTATAACAGGGGGCACGGTGAGGTTTCTTCAACCAAAGTGGTGTAGACGCCTTCTAGCTGGAGCACACGTCTACGTTTTAAGTAGAGTGCTGGATCCGGTGTGTACGATGGTGTGAGTCATCTCACACTCAACAGACTTGTCTGTTACTTTCCCCACTCACACAGCTCTCGCAAGGAGTAGCAGAGCTGCTGGAGCAGGAGTCAGGGTTAAAATGTCTGGTATCTTAGGGCTGATGTTCTCCTCCAACTGAGCGACTACCATCGCTCGGGCAGCATCCCGAGTGCCCGAGTGACTCAGGAGGTTCTAGGGAGAAAGATAAACACACGAATATAAGGGAGCCAGTATATAGAGGAGAGGAGAGCAGGGATGGGTCAAAGAAAGGAGAAAGAAATGGAGATAGTAGTGACAGAGATAATGCTGGAAGTGGAAATAGAGCGAAGCGAGGCAATAGTAATAGTAGTAGTTTAGATTTAGAAAGGATATAGGAAAATATTGGTTTGGAAATAGGGTAGTTGATGATTGGAACAGTCTGTCTAGTAGGGTTATTGAAGCTAGGACCTTGGGTAGTTTCAAATTTAGGTTGGATAAATTCATGAGTGAGAGGGGTTGGATTTGAGTGGGACTCGCACTTGAGTTAATAGAATCTTCAAAGCTTATTTCTTGGGTAGAATTGAAAATTAGGTTGGGGAATTATTCTGTTAGTGGGATGGATTGTGAAGGACCTGCCTAGTATGGGCCAACAGGCCTGCTGCAGTGTTCCTCCTTTCTTATGTTCTTATGTAGAAGTAGAAATAGTAGTAGCAGTAGCAGTAGTAGTAGTAGTAGCAGTAGCAGTAGTAGTAGTAGTAATAGTAGTAGTAGTAGTAAAAGTAGTAGTAGTAAAAGTAGTAGTAGTCAATAAGATGACTGTGGTCTCTAACATGACAGAAAAGAGTACTATTGGTGTCGGCAGATCTAACACATCTTTTGTGCTCTTTAAGTCTGTCAGAAAGAGAGGGACCAGTTTTTCCAAAGTAAAGGAGAAAACAAGAGGAGTGGGAGATAGAATAGACTCCGGAAACATCAATAGAAGAGAGATGCGAACTAGATTACTGCAAAGGATGTTAGTTTGGCGAAAAGTTAGTTTGATATCTAAGGAACGTAGAGAATTGTTAAGATTAAATTATTATTATAATAATAACTAAGCGCTAAACCCATAGGAGGCATACAGGGCTGCCTGTTAAGATGAGAGAGACTGTAAATATAGGGAAGGCAGAGAACAGGAGATTTCCCAGGAGTAGAGAGTTTGGGAGAGAAGAAAATCCGTTTAGCACGTGAGAAGACAGAGTTTTTGAAATGGGAAGGGCAGCCCAGACGAGAGAATGAATTATGAAGGTGGAAATTTCCGAATCAAGAAACTGAGGGTCATAAATGCTGAGGGCACGGAGAAAGAGAGATATATGAACACTTTTCTTGACAGAACATCTTAAGAAAAGTAATGACTGTAGAAGCTTCTGTGTATAGACTTGCAATAAACGGAAAAAGAAAAGCCTGTAGCCGAGTGATGGACATGTAATATACCTAGGAAGGAATAAGATTGTTACTAATCTTTATTTTGTTACATTCTCCCAACATCTGCTTGGCTTTGGTCTTTCCTTTGCCACTTCACCAACCTCTCGCGCTGGTATTGACATAATTATCTATGTTGATTCCTTTCGCCAGTTTCACTCTCGTAATCTTCCTGACCTATCAACGTTTCGCGGTGCTCTCATTCTTGCCCTTGATACCCTGTTGTCTAATAATTATATTTATCTTTATCCTGCAATTCTCTGAAGAAGGAAATCAGTCATGGGGACGAAAAAAGGCGAATGGGGTGATAGCACCCTGGACAATGAAAGCCCAACAGTTGCCATCCTACCAGAAAAGTAAATATCACTATCGCCGCAAGGTATGGCAACACCGCATACCAAAACAAAAACAGTGGCGCACAGCTCTTATAGTGGCGCTATTAAGTGGCGATATCCAAACTAATCCCGGACCTCAAACTATGGTACAGGTGCAAAACAGGCAGATAAGTGACGGTGGTAATGACGGTCTAGTAGCTAGGAATGATAACCTTAACTCTATATGTAATGCACACATAGGTCAGTGTGAGACAATAGAACCATTCTTATTATCTCAGTCATCACCAGACACATGTATACACTGTACTAAGGTACGATAGAATAACAGTAAATATACCTTATGTAAAATGTATAAGGGGTGGGCACATAATGGATGTGTGTTCGATTATGGTAATGATACCAGATTTAATTTTGCTTGCACTTTGGCACAGTTGCCCTTTAGCAGTGATGCCATTGATTTACCTAATTTTAAAACAAATGGCCCCTTGTTTTATGAAAACAGGCCTTCACTTTATTCATGTTAATGCAAGATCACTTTTTCCAAAAATTGAAAGAGATTAGGATTCAAACTCACGAAATCGTAATGACACGATTGCAAAAAACCATACCACGGGTGGGGGTAGAACTCGAGGTTAGAGAGTCATAAAACTCCAGACCGTCGTGTTAGCCACTGGGCTGGTTAATAAGATTAATCCAACTAGGTATATTTATACACCCTAGTATATTACGGAGTGGACATGGATTCGTTGGAAAGCATTCGGCGTGGAGTGACTGAGTTGGTGCATAGCATTGGAGGTCTTCCTTGCGAGGAGGGATTGGGGACCCTTAGGTTGCATTCACTTGTAAGACGTAGAATGAGGGGAGACATGATCGAGGTATACAAGTGGAAAATGGGTATTAACAAAGGGGATATAAATAAGGTCTTGAGGGTATCTCTCCAAGAGAGAACCCGCAATAATGGATTCAAGTTAGATAGACTTAGAGCATTGAATCTCCACTCTCTGGAGAGACGTAGAATGAGGGGAGATATCATCGAGGTGTACAAGTGGATGATGGGCATAAACAAAGGAGATATTAATAAAATACTGAGGATATCGAACCAAGTAAGAACCAGAAATAACGGATTTAAATTGGATAAATTTAGATTTAGAAAGGACGTAGGCAAGTACTGGTTTTCGAACAGAGTTGTAGATGCGTGGAACAATCTTCCGAGTAGGGTGATAGAGGCTAGGACCTTGGGTGGCTTTAAAAAGAGATTGGACAAATATATGAGTGGGAGGGGCTGGGTTTGATTAGTGTCATGAGTACAGGAGTAAATTCTTAGGTAGTGGTGGTTTTGATAAGGACCTGCCTTGTATGGGCCAGTAGGCCTTCTGCAGTGTTCCTCCATTCTTATGTTCTTATGTTCTTATGGTTAGCATAGGCCGTGACTAACTCTAGCAACCATAGTACTCGGGGGAGAGAGCACAACTTTGTAGTACCCACAGTCAGTGGCCAGGCTTCAAACACCTTTTATTGTACAGCAATAAAGAAATGGAACAGATTACCTGTACATGTCAAAGCCAGTCATAGCATGAACCAGTTCAAGAAGAGAGCCAAAAGGTACCTAATGAATGTAGCGACAGAAAGGGAGGAGAATGATTTTTTTTTTTTAGCTAACACACATGTAAATATAAATAACTCATTTTACCTTATTCCTAATATCTCCTTTATAGTATAATAATCAAATATTACCTCCTTTATAGTATAATAATAAGTTATTAAAAGGACCCCAATGGAAATAAATCACTTTGTCTGACTTTTTTGGGTTTTCTTAGGTTTTCTACACATATGCTGCTATGTATGATAATCTATGTAACTGTATTTGTGTATACCTGAATAAACTTACTTACTTATTCTTCGACGATGTCAACTTGTCCTTTCTTAAATCGAGTACCAATATCGTCATCCTTTCTTCCAACAAAGGTAATTCGGTAGTTATCCTTGATCACCAGGATTACCTCCGTACAGGTGAAGTCTTGCTCTCTGACTCACGTACTTTCACTCCTCTCATTTCCAACCCTCTTGATCGCATCAAGAGAACTTTCAACAAACTTCAGACTCCTTCCGATCCCTGTCCTCCTGACTTCGATCTCGTTCAACGTTTCCGTTTATTGATTTGCCTAAAACTCATAAGCCTGATATCCCTGAACGTCCCATCATTTTGTCCAGAGGTTCTGTCTCCTATTCTCTTGTCTCTTGGCTGGCCAAAACTGTCACTCTCTTTCTAGGAACTTTTTTTCTGCTCACCTCCGTCACTCTCAAGACTTTATCGAAAGTGTTCACCCTCTTCCTACCTGTAAGATTTTCAGTCTTGACGTTGTCCCTCTTCAATGTCCCTCTTGATGATGTTCTTAATTTTCTCAGAGAGAAGGTCAGTGAAGGGTTACTTCATTTCTCTATACCCACAGATGTCTTTCTTGATCTTATTCTCTCAGTTGTCAGGTGTTCAACACTATAAATAATCTCCTGAATCCCTCTTGTACTCAGACTGTGAACATAAAATAAGTTATTTCTCTGTAGAAAGTGTGAGAATGGATGGTAGAGAAGCAAACAGGAGACCAGACTAAGGCGCTGAGTCAGAGAAACGTGCTAAAGAAGAGAACAAGAGAGGAGACAATGTCTTGGCAGCTAAAGATACAAACTTAAATGAACCAAGATATACAGAAGAATTGTTCGGCAAACAAAGAGACAAAACGCTAAAACACTGCAGTCGGGCAAACTAACAAACAACAAACAGCTGGGAAGAAAAGCATCCAAGCAGACTCAAAAGCAAGGAGGCAGACCAAGGTAGTACCCGAGCCGGTAGATAAAAAGCCGGTTTTTAAGTGTGTATTTATTCTTGAGATTCTGCTAGTAAATGTTAAGAAAAACATGAGGTCTTTATACTCAGGTTACACAAGTTTCTGCTGGATTCGTGTGATGCTAGTGATGACTTGAGTGATACATGTGATGAATATAAAAGGTACTGATGATGACAGTATGAGGAAGTTGTGATGATTGTGTGCACTACTGACGACTGTGTGCACTACTGACGACTGTGTGCACTACTGACGACTGTGTGCACTAATGACGATGACTATGTAGCGTTGGCAATGAATTAATTTGATACTGGTGATAACCACGCAAGAAGGAATTCGTGATGCCTGTGTAAGGGGCTACTGATGACTGTGTTTGAGAATGAGGATGACTGTAGGAGGTGCTAGAGATGACTTTGTGATGGTTGTGGTGATGACGGTATGATGGTGGCTGTGTGAAGAGTTTGTAGCTGTGATAACTGCGTGCAGTGTTGGTGATGAGTATGTGAAGTACTGGTGATTGTATGTGTTGCTGGTGACGACTGTGTGCGGTGTTGGTTATGACTGTGTGTGATGCTAGTGATGACTATGTAATAGCTTCTGATGACTGTGCGAGGAGCTAGTAAAATTAAGAGAGATTCCGTTGATTACTGTATGAGATGCACTGATGACTGTGTGATGATGAGTTGGTGAAGTTCTGGTGATGATTGTGTGTAGTGCTGGTAATGACAGTGTGTAGTGCTGGTAATGACAGTGTGTAGTGCTGGTAATGACAGTGTGTAGTGCTAGTAATGACAGTGTGTAGTGCTGGTTATGACAGTGTGTAGTGCTAGTAATGACAGTGTGTAGTGCTGGTTATGACAGTGTGTAGTGCTAGTAATAACAGTGTGTAGTGCTGGTAATGACAGTGTGTAGTGCTGGTAATGACAGTGTGTAGTACTGGTAATGACAGTGTGTAGTGCTGGTAATGACAGTGTGTAGTGCTGGTAATGACAGTGTGTAGTGCTAGTAATGACAGTGTGTAGTGCTGGTTATGACAGTGTGTAGTGCTGGTAATGACAGTGTGTAGTGCTGGTAATGACAGTGTGTAGTGCTGGTAATGACAGTGTGTAGTGCTGGTAATGACAGTGTGTAGTGCTAGTAATGACAGTGTGTAGTGCTGGTAATGACAGTGTGTAGTGCTGGTAATGACAGTGTGTAGTGCTGGTAATGACAGTGTGTAGTGCTAGTAATGACAGTGTGTAGTGCTGGTTATGACAGTGTGTAGTGCTGGTAATGACAGTGCGTAGTGCTGGTAATGACAGTGTGTAGTGCTGGTAATGACAGTGTGTAGTACTGGTAATGACAGTGTGTAGTGCTGGTAAGGACAGTGTGTAGTGCTGGTAATGAGAGTGTGTAGTACTGGTGATAACAGTGTGTAGTGATGGTAATGACAGTGTGTAGTGCTGGTAATGACAGTGTGTAGTGCTGGTAATGACAGTGTGTAGTGCTAGTAATGACAGTGTGTAGTGCTGGTAATGACAGTGTGTAGTGCTAGTAATGACAGTGTGTAGTGCTGGTAATGACAGTGTGTAGTGCTGGTAATGACAGTGTGTAGTGCTAGTAATGACAGTGTGTAGTGCTAGTAATGATAGTGTGTAGTGCTGGTAATGACAGTGTGTAGTGCTGGTAATGACAGTGTGTAGTGCTAGTAATGACAGTGTGTAGTGCTGGTAATGACA
Organism: Cherax destructor; assembly: GCA_009830355.1. NCBI lineage: Eukaryota > Metazoa > Arthropoda > Malacostraca > Decapoda > Parastacidae > Cherax > Cherax destructor. Next base: position 59,684 of record WNWK01008181.1, read on the forward strand.
GTGTGTAGTGCTGGTAATGACAGTGTGTAGTTCTAGTAATGACAGTGTGTAGTGCTGGTAATGACAGTGTGTAGTGCTGGTAATGACAGTGTGTAGTGCTGGTAATAACAGTGTGTAGTGCTGGTAATGACAGTGTGTAGTACTGGTGATAACAGTGTGTAGTGATGGTAATGACAGTGTGTAGTGCTGGTAATGACAGTGTGTAGTGCTGGTAATGACAGTGTGTAGTGCTAGTAATGACTGTGTGTAGTGCTGGTTATGACAGTGTGTAGTGCTAGTAATGACAGTGTGTAGTGCTGGTAATGACAGTGTGTAGTACTGGTAATGACAGTGTGTAGTGCTGGTAATGACAGTGTGTAGTGCTGGTAATGACAGTGTGTATTACTGGTGATAACAGTGTGTAGTGATGGTAATGACAGTGTGTAGTGCTGGTAATGACAGTGTGTAGTGCTGGTAATGACAGTGTGTAGTGCTAGTAATGACAGTGTGTAGTGCTGGTAATGACAGTGTGTAGTGCTAGTAATGACAGTGCGTAGTTCTGGTTATGACAGTGTGTAGTGCTAGTAATGACAGTGTGTAGTGCTGGTAATGACAGTGTGTAGTACTGGTAATGACAGTGTGTAGTGCTGGTAATGACAGTGTGTAGTGCTGGTAATGACAGTGTGTAGTGCTAGTAATGACAGTGTGTAGTGCTGGTTATGACAGTGTGTAGTGCTGGTAATGACAGTGTGTAGTGCTGGTAATGACAGTGTGTAGTGCTGGTAATGACAGTGTGTATTACTGGTGATAACAGTGTGTAGTGATGGTAATGACAGTGTGTAGTGCTGGTAATGACAGTGTGTAGTGCTGGTAATGACAGTGTGTAGTGCTAGTAATGACAGTGTGTAGTGCTGGTAATGACAGTGTGTAGTGCTAGTAATGACAGTGCGTAGTGCTGGTTATGACAGTGTGTAGTGCTAGTAATGACAGTGTGTAGTGCTGGTAATGACAGTGTGTAGTGCTGGTAATGACAGTGTGTAGTACTGGTAATGACAGTGTGTAGTGCTGGTAATGACAGTGTGTAGTGCTGGTAATGACAGTGTGTAGTACTGGTGATAACAGTGTGTAGTGATGGTAATGACAGTGTGTAGTGCTGGTAATGACAGTGTGTAGTACTGGTGATAACAGTGTGTAGTGATGGTAATGACAGTGTGTAGTGCTAGTAATGACAGTGTGTAGTGCTGGTAATGACAGTGTGTAGTTATGGTAATGACAGTGTGTAGTGCTGGTAATGACAGTGTGTAGTGCTAGTAATGACAGTGTGTAGTGCTAGTAATGACAGTGTGTAGTGCTGGTAATGACAGTGTGTAGTGCTGGTAATGACAGTGTGTAGTGCTAGTAATGACAGTGTGTAGTGCTGGTAATGACAGTGTGTAGTGCTGGTAATGACAGTGTGTAGTGCTAGTAATGACAGTGTGTAGTGCTAGTAATGACAGTGTGTAGTGCTAGTAATGACAGTGTGTAGTGCTGGTAATGACAGTGTGTAGTGCTAGTAATGACAGTGTGTAGTGCTAGTAATGACAGTGTGTAGTGCTGATAATGACAGTGTGTAGTGCTGGTAATGACAGTGTGTAGTACTGGTGATAACAGTGTGTAGTGATGGTAATGACAGTGTGTAGTGCTGGTAATGACAGTGTGTAGTGCTGGTAATGACAGTGTGTAGTGCTGGTAATGACTGTATGCAATGTTGGTCATTAATGTGTTATAAGCTGGTGATGACTCTGGGGGGGGGGTTATTGAGATGAATTTCGTAGATGTTTGTGATAACTGGTTGTGAGCAGTGTTAGTGATGACTGTTGGAGATGCTGGTGATGACTTTGAGGCTTTGGTGAAGAAATGGTGTGACTGGGATGGGATGACTGTGAATAGTGCTAGTGATGACTGTGAGGTGCTGGTGATGACTGTGTTTTGTTATCTTGATGAGTGTGTGATGATGGTGATAACTGTGTGAGGTGTTGATGATGGATGTGTAATGCTGTTGATGACTGTGTGATGCTGTTGATGACTGTGTGATGCTGGTGATGACTGTGTGATACTGGTGATGTTTGCATGTGATGATGAAGGTGACTGTGGAAACTGCTAGTGATGACTAAGATGCTGAAAATGACTGAGGTGCTGGAAATGACTGACTGAGGTGCTGGAGATGATTGATGTGCTGGAGATGACTGAGTGAAATGCTGGAGATGACTAATTGAGGTGCTAGAGATGACTGTGGGTTTAGTGTTTCTCATAAACGTGTGTAATGGTGATGATGACCATTTAGTGCAGTTGATGTTATTATGTGGTAATGGTGATGACTGTATGAGGTGCTGCCCTCATCTGGGACAATGGCCTCAAGTGAAGCAATTGAGACCAGGCAGAAAAAATGGCTTTTAAACTGATATATCTGAGCCCTACACAGTTTTTATTAATGTGATCAATTAGTGAAATAACAGTATAAATCATTATTCTGTTACTAATTTTTTAACACATCGGCCGATTTCCACCGATGCAGGACTACCCAGAAAAGAAGAACCACTTTCATCATTACTCACTCCATCACTATCTTGCCAGAGGCGTGTCGATACTACTTTTCAGAAGCTGCAACATATTTCCACCCCTCCTTAATAGTGCAGGCACTGTACTTCCCACCTCCAGGACTCAGGTACAGCTTACTGGTTTCCTGAATACCTTCATAAATGTTGCCTTTCTCTCACACCAACGGTAAGTCAAGTCATAAAAACCATTTGCCTCCACTCCCTCCTATCTAACACGCTCCCTCACGCCTGCTGGAAGTCTAAACCCCTCGCACACAACATTTATTTTACCCCCCTCCATCTAATCTTTCTTAAGACAACCCCTATTGTCTTTGTTTCGTTCCCTCCACTTTAAACGTGTGAACCACCTCAACAACCCCTCTTCGGCCTTTGGTTAATACTTTTAATAACCCAGCACCTTCTTCTAATCTCCAAGCTTCGGATTCTCTGCATAATATTGACACCAAACATTGCCTTCAGACACAACATCTCCCACTGCCGTCAGGCTTCTCCTTGTTGCTCCCACAACCAATACCACTTCCTTCTTCCCCTCCCCCTCTCTCGTATATATTCTGGCGATAAGGGTCGAAGACTAGTAGCGGTCACAAATGAATGGGAAACAAGATAGAGAAAGATCAATGACAGAACGAGAGGGAGAAGAGAGAAGGAATTAGTTGTAGTAGAAGAGAAAGAAATACTAATGGCAGAAGTAGTAGTAGTAGAAATACAGCAATGGGAGAGGTAGAAATAAGAAGGTAGCAGTAGTAATAGATTGTTTATGTTTGATTCCTGAAGGACGAAGGTTGTTGCTAATATTTAGGAGACTGAAAATTTAGGGACGCCAAAGAACAGATTTCACAAGAGAAGGAAGTTTGGAAGACTGGAAAGTCCGTAGAGTTGAGAGTAGTCAGGGTTTATTGAAGAGGGAAGGTAGCTAAGGTTAAAGAAAGAGGTGTTTTTTCCCGTTCAATTATGACTGCTACTACTAATCCTTGCACTACTTCTTCGCCATTACTCCTACCACTATTATTTTGTACTACCTCATCACCGCTTCCACTACCACAAATACCACTGATTCCAATACTTCTGCAGCTATTCTGTGCCCTCCACCAACACTACTACTACTACCTCTACATCCAGTACCATTACCACTCTCGATCCCTCGCCCTCTCGCATATATTCAGGCCTTTTTACCCTGCTAGCTTCAGTGTAACTTGTCAATGATCCAAGTCAGACCGAAACATCGCCACGGGTTTCCTTTTCTATATGCAGATTAGTAATTTATGTCATACATCACCTGGGAAAATATATATATCATTAATTATATGAGACCTACAACATTAACTGTATTTCAAACAGAGCTATTTCTCCTGTCTACAGGATGTTACGCACGTATGTGAGGAAGATCTCCAGGATGTTACGCACGTATGTGAGGAAGATCTCCAGGATGTTACGCAAGTATGTGAGGAAGATCTCCAGGATGTTACGCAAGTATGTGAGGAAGATCTCCAGGATGTTACGCAAGTATGTGAGGAAGATCTCCAGGATGTTACGCACGTATGTGAGGAAGATCTCCAGGATGTTACGCACGTATGTGAGGAAGATCTCCAGGATGCAGTACTCTGAAAATGACAAGGCGACAACCTTGAGAGCACTGTCAACAGTCAAGTCATAAAGAAATGCAGAGAAACATTACACGATACCCAAGACAAATATGCAGCATCATATCTCTGAAAGGTTTAAATCCTGAAAAAAAAAAATTGAAAGGAAAAAGAGCGCTCCTTCGAAATTAAGAAATGGCAATAACGATTAATGTAGTTTCTAGAGATGATTTTGGAATACCTTTCGTTGTCAGCGAGTTGAGAAACTTCGTCAAAGATTACCAGGACCTCAATCAGAGTTAAACCGGATAAATGAGACACGTGTGCAACATTTGGGTATTTATATTCTGAAAACGTTTCGTGAGCCAGTGAGTCTGAAGAGACATGAATTTGTTGTCGACTCGCATCTGCCGAAACATCTCACGAAAGAGTGCTTCTGTTACAGACACGGATATTTCTGTGTAACGTATCTGCTTACTTCGATCGCCTTGGCCAGACAGTTCGTGGTGTTACCTCCAGGCAATATCATTAATTACAACGAAATCATTGTAAGTGACGACCGAAGAGACAAGTTGCAGATGTACCTTAAAGAGTTTCGAGTGGTTTTGTTCTCCTAGAGCCCGGCTATGGGTCAGATCGTTAAGATCATTAAATGGATAATGAGTCTCTCATGCTTGCTAAAATTGTTGCTGGTCTCCGTATATGGACCTCTTAAACATGACTGGAGACAGATTTTGACTGACTGTTCCCAAACAGGGTCACTACCAAGACTGCTTCTGATTCTCATGCAACAAATGAATGATAAATTGGAACATTTGGACGAAATATAGATATATAGAACTTATGCCGCAAGCCCAGTGGCTTGCGGCATATGGGTGTTATTGAAGAAACTGGGACATTAATATGTGTGTGATGAACTGTAAATGCCTCTTCTGATTCGCTTCGAATCGTCAGCGCTAATATTTAACTGAATTTCAAACATACGCCGCATTCTTCATTACGGGATACCTTTCTCAGATCGCGCAGCAACTGAAATACATAAAATTTTCTGAACGTTATGCTTGCCCAGCAGACTTCATCAGTCAAAAACAGAGGAGATTACACTCGTTGAGAAAATAAGAATTGGAGGTATTTAGACTTGATGGGTCCCTCTGCCTTGATGGAAGATGGTCAGATCTAAGACATGAGGTCAGAGGCTGGAATCGAAAGTCAGGTGTAAGAACAATACATGACATCACAAGTGAGTGTATCAATTTTAATCTGACAATTTTATTAAATAAATTGGCTTCCATGTAACAATAGGAGAATACGTCTTAAGGTCGACTTCTGATGCGGTTTCTGACACGTCTTTTGACTGGCCGAGGATGTTCCAATTTGCCAATTTTACTGATGAGACTTTTTAACAGTGAATCTTGAGAAACTGTATCCTGTGTAATAACAAAAGAATGTTTTACTAATTACCTACTTAAAAAGTATAATGGGTTTTGGGCTGTTTAGGTACCAAATTACTAATTTTATTGAGGAAATTGAGATAGTAGTTTATATGGAATAACCTGTGAATGCCTTTTCTTACTGGCTTCAAATCTTCACTTTTAAGGCAATAAATTTTTCATGCCACATTGACATGATGGGGCTGGGCTTATGGAATATGGGAATACCTTTCTCACATATGGGGATACCTTTCTCTCATATGGGGATACCTTTCTCTCATATGGGGGATACCTTTCTCTCATATGGGGATACCTTTCTCTCATATGGGGATACCTTTCTCTCATATGGGGATACCTTTCTCTCAGATGGGACAACTACCGATACACTTCAAGTTCCAAATAATTTTGATACGAATTTTTTTTAAACATACATTTCAAAACAAACTGCAAGCAACTGCGAATTTAGATGGAAAAGACGATTGTAAAAACAAGGCTTTCTGAAAGTAACTTTTTTCTGCTCTCACGACCAGAGATTTAATGGGCCATTTACATTGATTTTCTGACTAGGCTAATGCTATACCTGTATCGTAATCGCACCAAATTAGGCGATTATTGTCTGAAATTATACCATCATTTCCATGGTAGCAGCGGCATTGTGAAAGAACTATGTGTTAAGATTTGTTATAACAGGGCAGTTGTTTAATAATTCTCAGTATGTTCATCTCTTTATACACAATATTATAATAACACTTAACGGCAGTATTGGTTTCTAAAGTCTCTGGTAGTATTTGTGTTGCTCCCACTGCCATTGTGAATGTTTGGCACCTGTATACCCTGAGTGTTTGTTTTGTTTATAGTCTCACTAGGTTACTGTTGCTGGTGGTGTTTATGTAAACTGGATGTGTTTCGGACGCAGAGCGATCTGAAGGATGCCCTTAGTGTATGTCCTTCATCCCTGTACCTCAGTGCAGGAAGTCATGTAAGTTGTGATTGGCTGAACACTCGATCAAGATATTTTTCCTGAGTTATGACTGGTTGACTAAGTAGTATTTCTGATGTAAAAAGTGAATGTGTTTGGTTTCCCAAGTCAGTAGGCGCTGAGACACCGAGGTAGGTGGATCTGTTCTCGGACGTTTGGAATAGTTGGCTCGCAAATTAATTAATATTGTTTTTATTGTAATTGCATAACGTCTTAGCCAAATTACTCCTAAGGGAAAGATAAGTCTCAGTGCCTACACTAACCTGTGGTGTGCCGACAGGATGTTGTGAGGTTACACTCAGATATTTGTATTTTTTTTTTTGTTTCAACAAGTCGGCCGTCTCCCACCGAGGCAGGGTGACCCAAAAAGAAAGAAAATCCCCAAAAGAAAATACTTTCATCATCATTCAACACTTTCACCTCACTCATACATAATCACTGTCATACATAATCACTGTTTAGAATAGTCCCTCTAAACTGACACTAACCCAGACCCCTCTAAAGTGCAGGCATTGTACTCCCCATTTCCGGCTAAATCTATAATAACCGGAGTATGCTTTTGTTATATACTGAGTCATTAATTTCCTATTTAATTAGGCATTAATTAAAATTAATAACCGTTAAGAACATAAGAAAGGAGGAACACTGCAGCAGGCCTTTTGGCCCATACTAGGCAGGTCCTTCACAATCCATCCCACTAACAGAGCTACCCAAGAAATAAGCTTTGATAATTCTATTTACTCATGTGCAAGTCCCACTCAAATCCAACACCTCTCACTCATGAATTTATCCAACCTAAATTTGAAACTACCCAAGGTGCTAGCTTCAATAACCATACTAGGAAATTTAAACCAACCACTCGACTGCCAGTGTCGTAATTTATGCCTAAATTCAAGCAGCTTAAAAATGGTCCTGATTGGGCTGATTAGGGCAACATCAGAGACAACATAACTGTGAAGGTGTCAGTAGTATAACAGAAAACTGAGTTAGTTGTTTACAGGGCATTGTGGGATCCAATGAATGTCATTTACATCGGTTTACATTTGTTTAGTAAAATTGAACAATAAATATAAATGAATATGATATGGAAACAAAGATATAAAACGTATGAAACAAAATATAATCAGAAAAACTAGAAAAAATCTATGAAATAACATAAAATTCGTTAAGATGGCAAAACTCATGTTGACTTCAAATGAGCACAAAAAAAACTTCGAACTTTTATATCTTCATAAGTAATAACCAGATTTCTCTTATTCTTCTCTTATTATTAAATTATAGTAAGGGAGAATTTTTTATAGTAAGCTAAACTATTTATTTTAATTGCCAGCACTAGGGGGTCACCTAAATTTTGGACCCTTCGGCAGTTTTGTGATTAACAGTGATATTTCACCAAGTGAACTTATTTTCTGTGAAGATTTTAGATTCATTTAAAATATACATGTGGAAAATTTTGAATTTTCCTAAATTTAGCATGTTTAAATTAAAAAAAACAATAATTACGTATTAAAATGTTATACTATTTGGACCCTTGAGAAATTTCTAGTGAGAGAGGATATAGAACACCCGGGGAAGTGATGCTGGGAAGACACCATTTGTAATTTGTCGTGGGAAATTCTGCTAATAACTGGGCGTCTTCCGAGCCAAATTGGGGGGGTTTCGGCCTGAATTTGTAATTGGAACCTGTGTTAAGTATGTAGTTTTAAAAAATAGGTTAGATAAATACATGAGTGGATGTGAGTTAGACCTGACTAGCTTGTGCTACTAGGTCTTATGCTGTGCTCCTTCCTTAAGTAGAAGTGACCTGACTGGGTGGGTCATTGGTCTAAGTCGGGGAGTGACATGGTCTGCCTCGCATGGATCAGTAGGCCTGCTGCAGTGTTCCTTCTTTCTTATGTTCTTATGAGTGTGTATGTGGAGTTTGTGTGTGACAGTCTTCCGTGCTCCTCTACCTGACCTGGCCCACAACCACCTACTTCCTTGTCTAATAGACACCTGTCTGCTCACCCTATTCTACTATAAATTACCAGTTGCTATTCGTTATTGAGTACTTGATATCTAGGAGAGTTGGACCGTTTACAAACAGCTTGGCAATTAAATGGAACTCACACCCGACACCTGAAAACCACGCATAGGTGAGATACTTGCGATGAAACCTGTAGAGTGCCAACTCGATGTGATGTCCTGGCGTATATCCACTTCCGTTTCTTGTCGATATATAATATAACCTATTCACTGTATTTCTTTCACTGGTCACACATTTATTTCACTGTATTATCTTTCTTGGGAGACATGTGACACCGTCGCCTGCACCACACTAGGCCTGCCCTCTCTGACTTGCGACACCAAATATCACTTTCCAGTTCACTTATAAAATTGTGGCTCTCCCCACACTTATGTGGCTCAGGGCAACTTGTAAATCTCTTCAAGGATTGTTCACTACCCTGACACACTTAATGACCCCTGCAGTACCCTTAGGCAGCCCTTAAAAACACTTATATTCACGTAGCACAAAATTTGTGACTCGCGCACGCGGTGACCCTACTGTGTGTGTGTACTCACCTAATTGTACTCACCTAATTGTACTCACCTAATTGTGGTTGCAGGGGTCGATACTCAGCTCCTGGCCCCGCCTCTTCACTGATCGCTACTGGGTCCCCTCTCTCATTGCTCCATGAGCTTTATCATACCTCGTCTTAAAGCTATGTATGGTTCCTGCCTCCACTACATCACTTGCTAAACTATTCCACTTCCTGACTACTCTATGACTGAAGAAATACTTCCTAACATCCCTTTGACTCATCTGAGTCTTCAACTTCCAATTGTGACCCCTTGTTTCTGTGTCCCTTCTCTGGAACATCCTTCTCTGGAACATCTCCACGCAGTATTTTGTATGTCGTTATCATGTCTCCCCTAACCCTCCTGTCCTCCAGTGTTGTCAGGCCGATTTCCCTTAACCTTTCTTCGTAGCACATTTCCTTTAGCTCTGGAACTAACCTTGTCGCAAACCTTTGCACTTTCTCTAATTTATTAACGTGCTTGATCAGGTATGGGTTCCAAACTGGTGCTGCATACTCTAGTATGGGCTAGTCGCCCGTATGCTACAGCAGTTATCTGGTTGATGTATGCTTCCGGAGACGTTCTTGGTGTTATACTCACCCCAAGATCTTTCTCCTTGAGCGAGGTTTGCAGTCTTTGGCCACCTAGCCTATACTCTGTCTGCGGGTTTCTTTGCGCTTCCTCGATCTTCATGACTTTGCATTTGGCGTGGTTAAATTCGAGAAGCCAGTTGCTGGACCAGGTGTCCAGCATGTCCAGGTCTTTTTGAAGTCCTGCCTGATCCTCGTCTAATTTAATTCTCCTCATTAACTTCACATCATCTGCGAACAGGGACACTTCTGAGACTATCCTTTCCGCCATGTCATTCACATACACCAAGAATAACACTGGTAAATAACAAAAAAGGCACAATACCGTGACTGGAACAATACACACACAACCCGCACATATAAAAGAGAGGAGCTTACGACGACGTTTCGCCTCCCTGTCTGCCTGCCTATAAATACCCTTCCTCTGTCTCTGTGTGTTAGTGTGACTTTGTAAATGGTCCAAGTCGGCCGAAACGTCGTCGAAGCTCCTCTTATATGTGCGGGTTGTGTGTGAATAACACTGGTCCTAGGACTGACCCCTGTGGGACCCCGCTCGTCACAGGTGCCCACTGTGATACCTCGTCATGTACCATGACCCGTTGTTGCCTCCCTATCAGGTATTCTCTGATCCATTGCAATGCCCTTCCTGTTATACACGCCTGATCCTCTAGCTTCTGCACTAATCTCTTGTGAGGAACTGTGTCGAAGGCCTTCCTGCAGTCCAAGAAAATACAATCAACCCACCCCTCTCTCTCGTGTCTTACTTCTGTTACTTTGTCATAGATCTCCAGAAGGTTTGTGACACAGGATTTGCCTTCCATTAATCCGTGCTGGTTGTCATTTATAATCTTGTTCCGTTCCAGGTGTTCCACCATTCTCCTCCTGATAATCTTCTCCATGACTGTGTGTGTGTGTGTGTACTCACCTATTTTTGGTTGCAGGGGTCGAGACTCAGCTCCTGGCCCCGCCTCTTCACTGACCGCTACTAGGTCCTCTCTCTCCCTGCTCCATGAGCTTTATCATACCTCGTCTTAAAACTATGTATGGTACCTTCCTCCACTACATCACTTGCCAGACTTTTCCACTTCCTGACAACTCTATGACTGAAGAAATACTTCCTGACATCCTTTTGACTCATCTGAGTCTTCAACTTCCAATTGTGACCCCTTGTTTCTTAGTACCATCTCTGGAACATCCTGTCTCTGTCCACCTTATCTATTCCTCGCAGTATTTTCTATGTCGTTATCATGTCTTCCCTAAGCCTCCCATCCTCCAGTGTCGTTAGGCCGATTTCCCTTAACCTTTCTTCGTAGGACATTCCCATTAGCTCTGGAACTAGCCTTGTTGCAAACTATTGCACTTTCTCTAATTTCTTGACATGCTCTGTGTTAGTTACCATTTTGTCCTAGGCACATGTCGATTAGACACTAGGCCTGTTGTATGTATGTATGTGTAACGAAACACTTCGAAATGTTTCGGCCCCGCCGGGAATTGAACCCGGGCCCTTCGTGCGTGAAGCAAGAGCGCTAGCTGTGTGTGTGTATGTGTGTATAGAAAGAGAGAGAAGAGGCGACGGATGGTCGATAAACCATTTTCAAAGAACAAGTAAGCAGGAAAATGGCTCACTCTGTAATGGCTCCAAGGTGTGCCGATAACATTTCCCTGCAGCAGTAAGTGGCAGGCAGCTCCGTGCAAACACCTACGAGGGCCGGACCAGAGGTTATTTACATACTCTAACTTTCCCTCCCCAATCCGTTCTGGCCTTAATGACCCTACTAATGTTGCGTCCCTTGTAACTCCTTTAATTAGCTGTCCCAATGAACTGGAGCTCATTCCATGGAATTATATTGCGTTGTTAGTTGTGTTCTACATTCCAACATGTCTAATTTTGTATGTAAGTAGTTTGAAATGAGGAGGGCATCTGTTCGACATCATATGTCGACGTTACAGCGTCATCTCCAGGAACTAAAAAGGGTAGGAATACATTCAAATATAATCGTTTCCTATATTTAACCTCAGCCACCTTGGTGCCAGAGAGATCGCAATAAAAAAAAATTTTTTTTATTAACATATCGGCCGTTTCCCACAAAGGCAGGGTGACCTGGAAAAGAAGAAACACTTTCATCATCATTCACTCTATCACTGTCTTGCTAGAGGCGTGCCTACACTACAGTTATAAAACTGCAACTTATCAACAACCCCTCCTTCAGAGTACAGGCACTGTACTTCCCACCTCCAGGACTTAAGTCCGGCCTGCTGGTTTCCCTGAATCCCTTCATAAATATTAACTTGCTAACACTCCAACAGCCCGTCAAGTCCTAAAACCCATTTGTCTTCACTCGTTCCTATCTAACACGCTCACCCATGCTTGCTGGAAGTCCAAGCCCCTCACACACAAAACCTCCTTTATCCCCTCCCTCCAACCTTTCCTATGCCAACCCCTACCCCGCCTTCCTTCCACTACAGATTTATATGCTCTCCAGGTCATTCTATTTCTTTCTATCCTCTCTAAATGTCCGACCCACCTCAAAAACAACTTCTCAGCCATCTGGATATTTTTAGTAACCCCACACCTCCTCCTAATTTCAAAACTACGAATTTTCTGCATTATATTCACACTGCACATCGTCCTCAGACACGTCATCTCCACTGCCTCCAGCCTTCTCCTTGTTGCAACATTCACCACCCATGTCTCACACCCATATATGAGCGTTAGTATGACTATACTCTTATACATTTCCCTTTTTGCTTCCATGGATAACGTTCTTTGTCTCCACAGACTCCTCAGAGCGCCACTCACCTTTTTCTCCTCATCAATTCTATGATTCACTTCATCTTTCATAGACCCATCTGCTGACACGTACACTCACAAATATCTGAATGCATTCACTCGAGCATTCACTTCTCTTACAACTCCATCTATAAATATATTGAACAACCACGGTGACATCACACATCCTTGTCTAAGGCCTACTTTTACTGGGAAATAATCTCCCTCTCTCCTACATACTCTAACCTGAGCCTCACTATCCTCATAAAAGCTCTTCACTGCTTTCAGTAACCTACCTCCTATTCCATACATTTGCAACATCTGCCGCATTACCCCACCCCCCTATCCACCCTACCATATGGCTTTTCCAAATCCATAAATGCCACAAAAACCTCTTTACCTTTATCTAAATACTGTTCACCTATATGTTTCACACACACCCTACCCTTCCTAAAGCCTCCTTGTTCATCTACGATCCTACTCTCAGTCTTTCTCTTAATTCTTTCATTAATAACTCTACCATACACTTTACCAGGTATACTCAACAAGCTTATTCCTCTATAATTCTTACACTCTCTTTTGTCCCCTTTGCCTTTATTCAAAGGAACTATTCATGCTCTCTGTCAATCCCTATCTACCTTACTCTCTTCCATACATATATTAAATAAAAGCACTAACCTTTCCAAAACTATATCCCCACCTGCTTTTAACATTTGTCTTTATTCCATGAATCCCAGCTATTTTATCCCTTTTCATTCTTCCCACTGCTTCACGCACTTCCCCCACACTCACAACTGACTCTTCCTCACTCCTACAAGATATTATACCTCCTTGCCCTATACACGTAATCACAGCTTCCCTATCATCATCAACATTTATAGTTCCTCAAAATATTCCCTTCATCTTTCCGATACCTCTAACTCTGTCTAATAACTCTCCTTTTTTATTTTTATTGTCAAATCCATTTGTTCTCTAGGCTTTCTCAACTTCTTAATCTCACTCCAAAACGTTTTCTTATTCTCGGCAAAATTTGTTGATAACATATCTCTCATTTGCTCTCCTTTTACATTCCTTCATCACTCTCCTAACCTCTCTTTTTCTCTCCATATAATCCTCCCGCCTTGTATCACTTCTACTTTGCAAAAACCTCTCGTATGCTAACTTTTTCTCTCTTATTATCTATTTACCTCATCGTTCCACCAATCGGGAATGCCTTTTTTAAATTTGAATAATGTGCCTGCACTAGCACAAACATTTTATAGATTCACTAAACTTGTGAAAATTAAAAACGCTATAAAAATGCCAGTATTGAATTTTTCTCAATTTTATTTTAGTAACTCAATTCTAGTTAACAGCCTCTACGATCTTCTAAGATAAAACATCTACTTTTCAATAACAAAATCAAGTTTGATAAAACAAAGTCTAAAATTAGTAAGCAAATTGGAACATGAGAAGCCATAGTAAAATCCAGCAAATATACTCCAATGTTTAAATGTTTAAAGCTGACCAGAAGAAACAATCTCTAGTTATTACAATTTATTTAATAAAATTGACAATTTATAATAATTTACAAAGCTCGAAGTGAAAGGCAAGATTTCTTTTAATAAAACCCACTAACACTTAAAGCTTAAAGCTAATCAGAAAAGGCATTTTCCAGTAATTGCTCCGAATCCAATGATTCCCAGTTTCTTAACAATTTATTTAATATTTAAAATTTGTATCTAAAACGTCCAAACTTATATTGTGTCTTTCTTCTCATAGAATGCATCAGCATTAACATTTTGAAACAGATAAGACGATGCATTATTTAGTTATTAAATTACAATCACTATTCAAAGTTATTTAATAAAAGTGGCAAATTGGGCACCTGTACAGGCCAATAGCAACACGATCTTTGCTGTTTGGAAAACACACCTGGCCTAAAAATCTGAAGCCGAACAGAAGCGCCTTTCTCTAGTTATCACACTGATTACAACTATTCCAAGATTTATAAAGAATGTAATGCTTTGATAAATTTGGCTACACTCAAACTAAACTTAATGAGTAATCCTATCTTGGCTGCAAGATGCATTAGTCGTTAAATATTGAAGCAATTCAGAAGATGTAAACTCAAATATATTTACCATAATTTATCAGAAATCAAAATTCACATTATTTTGCGCATACAATTCGAAGATTTACATCAACAATCTTGAATTCCGTGCAGCTCCGTCCGCGAATTATAAGCCACATTTTATGAACGTTAGTAGCTATTCCGCAGAGGTTTTTGCAAGTTATCGAAGCTATTGCAGATGCAATAGATTGCAACTACAATCTTGACGTAGTTGCCGTAGAGCAGTACTGTAACTACAATCTTGACGTAGTTGCCGTAGAGCAGTACTGAACATTTGAAGGCACTCTGGTGAAGAGGGGAAAAAAAAGAGGGAAAAAAGATATAAAAATGAAATTATTCAGGCAACTACCTAAAGGTTTCATTGAAGGAATGTTTAATAATTACATTCAGCATAAATTGTCGGCAATGTTGTACTGGTACAGCGCAGTGCCAGTACTCGTACAGCGCAGTGCCAGTACTGGTACAGCGCAGTGCCAGTACTGGTACAGCGCAGTGCCAGTACTCGTACAGCGCAGTGCCAGTACTGGTACAGCGCAGTGCCAGTACTGGTACAGCGCAGTGCCAGTACTCGTACAGCGCAGTGCCAGTACTGGTACAGCGCAGTGCCAGTACTCGTACAGCGCAGTGCCAGTACTGGTACAGCGCAGTGCCAGTACTGGTACAGCGCAGTGCCAGTACTGGTACAGCGCAGTGCCAGTACTGGTACAGCGCAGTGCCAGTCCATCAACACCGAAATTTCATGTCACAAATATCACTGTTGAAGAAGAGTTAATTGATTGCTGTTGATGAGTCATTGTATCACTCTTGGTTATGAGTCATTGTATCACTCTTGGTTATGAGTCATTGTTCTATAGAGAAATTAATGTATCACAGTTAGTTATGAGTCAGTGTATCACGGATAATTATGGGTCAATATATTAGTCATGGCGACTCAGTATGTCACTTTTCATTATAAGTTAGAGTATTTCAGTTTAAAATAAGTCAATGCTTAGATAAGTCAATGTGTTCATTAGTTAGTATCTTCATAACGATACAATGTCGATCTGAATCACTTCCTGATAGGAAAGTATTAATGTCTACAAAAGAGTTTACGAAGAGTGAGCTAATTGAAATTTATACCAACAGTAACACCACTATTAGGAATAACACCAAAATATACCATGAGGGAGCTGAGACATAGTTTACGTGGGAGAAACTGCCAAATTCCAGACATGCATTAATGAACATTTCTTTTATACTGGTAAACTCAATAATACATGAGTAATACAAGTATTACTTGAGTAATACAAGTATTACTTGAGTAATACAAGTATTACTTGAGTAATGCAAGTATTACTTGAGTAATACAAGTATTACTTGAGTAATACAAGTATTACTTGAGTAATACAAGTATTACTTGAGTAATGCAAGTATTACTTGAGTAATACAAGTATTACTTGAGTAATGCAAGTATTACTTGAGTAATACAAGTATTACATGAGTAATACAAGTATTACATGAGTAATACAAGTATTACATGAGTAATACAAGTATTACATGAGTAATACAAGTATTACATGAGTAATACAAGTATTACATGAGTAATACAAGTATTACATGAGTAATACAAGAAGCATACAAGGTATGTATGAAACACGTACCATTGATGAAACCCCGAAGAAGATCAGATATAGAGAGAGAGCGTAGGAGATGGTACAGGAGAAGAAAACGGGTTACTGAATTGCTGAAAAACACAGTTATGTTGCAACAGAAGAGAGATAGCCTTAACCGAGAGATCACGGAATTAGAACAAAAACTTAAGATGTCATACCTGACAGAAGAAGTACAAAGGGAACAAAGAGCCATACAGGATATTGCAAGAAACCCAAAATATTTCTACTCCTATGCAAAATCCAAGCTAAGAACTACCTGTAGAATTGGACCATTATTGAGAGGAGATTCGTATACGGACGATGAACAGGAAATGAGTGAAATTCTAAAAGAACAGTATGAGTCAGTGTTCAGCAACCCACTAAATGACAGCAAGGTAGAAAATGCAGAAATATTTTTCACTCCAGCAGAAGGCTGCGCAGACCACCTAACCGACATTAGTACAAATCCCATAGATTTCGAAAAGAAATGGCCAACATGCCCACTCACTCAGCACCTGGACCAGATTCATGGAATGCTTTATTTATAAAGCAGTGCAAAGTACCATTAGCAAGAGCCCTTAGTATTCTGTGGAGAAAGAGCTTAGATCTAGGTGAAATTCCAGAGGCCTTAAAGAGTGCAGACATAGCTCCTTTGCATAAGGGAGGTAGTAGAGCACTAGCTAAAAATTACAGACCAGTAGCCCTCACTTCTCACATCATAAAAATCTTTGAAAGAGTGATGAGACGGCAGATTACAAAGTTCATGGACCAGCACAACCAACATAACCCGAACCAGCATGGCTTTAGAGCGGGTCGATCATGCCTGTCACAGCTGCTGAACCATTATGACAGAATTACGGAGGCATTGGAGGACGACCAAAACGCAGATGTGATTTACACAGATTTTGCAAAGGCGTTTGACAAATGCGATCATGGAGTGATAGCGCACAAAATGAGGGCCATAGGCATTACGGGGAAGGTAGGCAGATGGATTTTTGAGTTCCTAACACAAAGAACACAAAAAGTAGTAGTGAACAGGGCAAGATCCAGCATCAGCGAGGTCAAAAGCTCAGTGCCCCAAGGCACTGTCCTGGCGCCTCTGCTGTTTCTCATCCTCATAGCAGACATAGATAAAAACACCCAGCACACTTTTGTATCATCATTTGCAGATGACACTAAAATAAGCATGAAAGTCACTACGGTAGAGGACACTGAAAAATTACAGGAGGACATAAGCAAGGTCTTACAATGGGCAGTGGAGAACAACATGACGTTCAATGGTGATAAGTTTCAGCTGCTTAGGTATGGAAAAAAAGGAAGAACTCAAAAGGAACACTATATACAAAACGCAAGAGGGTCACCACATAGAACGAAAGGAACACGTAAAGGACTTGGGAATAATTATGTCTGCTGATCTGTCGTTTAAAGACCATAACAAGACAAAGATCACAACAGCCAGGAAGATGACGGGGTGGGTATTGAGAACTTTCAAAACAAGGGAAATAATGCCGATGGTGACACTATTCAAATCGCTAGTGCTCCCTCACTTAGAATACTGCTCAGTGCTGACGGCCCCGTTCAGGGCAGGAGAAATAGCAGAGCTGGAACAAATCCAGAGATCGTTTACGGCTCACATTGAGCCATTGAAACATCTAAATTATTGGGAACGCCTTCAAGTCTTGAACATGTACTCATTGGAGCGGAGGAGAGAGAGATACATGATAATATATACATGGAAAGTACTTGAGGGCCTGGTCCCAAATCTGCACACTGCCATAACAACATACTGGAGTGAGAGATATGGGAGAAAGTGTAAAATAAACCCAGTGAGGAGCAGGGGTGCGGTGGGGACAATACGGGAGCACTGTATTAACATCCGGGGTCCCAGACTATTCAACATCTTACCAGAAGATATCCGAAACACGGCTGGAACCAGTGTAGAAGCCTTCAAGAGGAAACTGGACAAATATCTTCACCAGGTGCCAGATCAACCAGGCTGTGATGGATATGTGGGGCAGCGGGCCTCCAGCAGCAACAGCCTGGTTGACCAGGCAAGCACCAGACGAGCCTGGCCCATGGCCGGGCTCAGAGAGTAGATACTCTCGAAACTCTTCAAAGGTATATCAAAGGTATACATGAGTAATACAAGTATTACATGAGTAATACAAGTATTACATGAGTAATACAAGTATTACATGAGTAATACAAGTATTACATGAGTAATACAAGTATTACATGAGTAATACAAGTATTACATAGATACAAGTTACATAGAATACAAGTATTACATGAGTAATACAAGTA
The DNA here is from genome assembly GCA_009830355.1 of Cherax destructor. Taxonomy (NCBI): domain Eukaryota; kingdom Metazoa; phylum Arthropoda; class Malacostraca; order Decapoda; family Parastacidae; genus Cherax; species Cherax destructor. Next base: position 78,216 of record WNWK01008181.1, read on the forward strand.
TTACATGAGTAATACAAGTATTACATGAGTAATACAAGTATTACATGAGTAATACAAGTATTACATGAGTAATACAAATGAACTGGAGTGCTGTCATACTGATCTACAAAAATGAAAATCTACACAGATCTTCCAGCCATGAACTGGCAATTATTGGTTTGGTTAAAACAGTTGTATAAAACACCGAAAGTTTATTCGCTTCAAAACAATTAATTATCATAATTGATCCTGGGCCGTTTAAACAAGGCTTTCAGTTATAGCCATTATACTCCACATGTCCTCCCTACATTCCCTCTTTATTTGCAGTATTTGCCCATATTTCCCCTCAGATTTTTTTGGTACAATAACTGAAGAATTGCTCTTCTGACTGACTTCAAACCGTTAATGTTTGTGTATTTTACAGATTTTGGGCGTTATATGTATGCGATTTTTCCAATTTCGTTAACGAAAGTGGTAATTGGAATACTTGTTTACATACAATAATTTGTGAATACCCCATCCGATTGGTTTGTAAGCGTCGACCCCGATAACACTGCTCAACAACCAAAATGCTTTCGAGACCAGAGTAGCAATTTCCAACTAATTCCAGGTCACTGATAATGAATACCATGGTTAAAATTGTTTGTTAGGTCTACTTTTCAATATAGACCTACGTGTCACAACAGGTTGCAACAGGCTTGTGGCAGTGTGTTTCTTACCACACTCACAGTCTCACTGCTCTTCATTATTGTTGCAGCAGTCATACAAGGTGGTTGTGATGTCCTAGTTTATATTTTGAGATGAAAGGCAGGTTGTTGCTCTTGTGCTGGACTTGCAGGGCGGATACACCAAGTCCTGCTGCTTTCTATGTGAATGGGACAGCAGAGCAAGAGGTTGCCACTACATCAGGAGAGACTGGCCACCTCGTCAATCATTGGAGTCTGGGATGAACAATGTTCAACATCCACCTCTCATTGAACCAAACAAAATTTTGCTACCACCACTACACACAAAATTGGGGCTCATGAAAAACTTTGTAAAAGCTATGGACAAATCCGGTCAGGAATTCAAGTATTTAACATCAAAATTCTCCTCACTGAGCTACGCTAAGGGGCGTTCCTGTCTTAAAAATTTACTAACTTTTTTCACTAAGGTATTTGAGGAGGTAGATCATGGTATTGAATATTATATTGTGTATATGGACTTCAGTAAGGCTTTCGACAGAGTTCCATATCAGAGGCTATTGAGGAAACTTAGGCACACGGAATAGGAAAAAAAAATTCTGGGTAGAGGCATGGTTGACAAATAAGCAGCAGAGTTTGCATTAATGGGGAGAAATCAGAATTAGGACACATCACAAGCGGTGTTCCGCAGGGGTCAGTGTTGGGCCCCTTGTTGTTCACGATTTACATAAACGACATAGATGAGGGAATAAATAGCGACACAAGCAAATTTCCTGATGACACCAAAATAGGCCGTCCAGTTCATTCTAATGAGGACATTAGAGCACTCCAGGATGATTTGAATAGATTGATGCAGTGGTCGGAGAAGTGGCAGATGCAGTTTAATATAGACAAATGCAAAGTTCTAAATGTTGGACAGGAAAATAACCATGCCACATATAAACTAAATAATGTAGATCTTAATACTACAGTTTGCGAAAAGGATTTAGGAGCTCTGGTTAGCAGTAATCTGAAACCAAGACAACAGTGAATAAGTGTTCGCAATAAAGCTAACAGAATCCTTGGTTTCATATCAAGAAGTATAAATAATAGAAGTCCTCAGGTTGTTCTTCAACTCTATATATCTTTGGTTAGGCCTCATTTAGATTATGCTGCACAGTTCTGGTCACCGTATTACAGAATGGATGTAAATGCACTGGAAAACGTACAGAGGAGGATGACAAAGTTGATCCCATGTATCAGAAATCTTCCCTATGAGGATAGACTGAGGGCCTTGAATCTGCACTCTCTAGAAAGGCGTAGAATTAGGGGAGATATGATTGAGGTATATAAATGGAAAACAGGAATTGATAAAGGGGATGTAAATAGCGTGCTGAAAATATCTAACCTAGACAGGACTCGCAGCAATGGTTTTAAGCTGGAAAAATTCAGATTCAGGAAGAATATAGGAAAGCACTGGTTTGGTAATAGAGTTGTGGATGAGTGGAACAAACTCCTGAGTACCGTCATAGAAGCTAAGACGCTGTGTAGTTTTAAAAATAGATTAGATAAATACTTGAGTGGGTGTGGGTGGGTGTGAGTTTGACTTGACTAGCTTGTGCTACTAGGTCAGATGCCGTGCTCCTTCCTTAAGTGAACGTGACCTGACCTGACTAGGTTAATGCATTGGCTTAAGCCGATAGGAGAATTGGACCTGCCTCGCTTGGGCCAGCAGGCCTGCTGCAGTGTTCCTTCTTTCTTATGTTCTTATGTTCTTAAAGATGGTGAGTTTGAATCAGACCTTCATGGGGAGGAAAAAGCTGCTTGGGAAGCATTCAAGTTAGTGGCGAAGGGATTTCTTGGAAACAGAAGGGAAGGTAACTATGAAGAATTGGTGGAAAACCTCATCAAGGCTTACAAGAACATAGGATGTAACATGTCACTTAAAATCCACTTTTTGGACTCACATTTAGACTTTTTCCCAGCGAACTGTGAGGCAGTTAGTGACGAACATGGTGAAAGGTTTCACCAAGATATTTCAACCATGGAAAAATGGTACCAGGGCAAATGGGGCACAAGAATGTTTGCAGACTATTGCTGGACATTGGCAAGAGATGATTCTTCAGTCCACTATAAGCGTCAAGCAAAAATACAGAGGTTAGGTTAGGTAAGGTTCGTCAGGAAACAGGACAAGTGTTTCCTGACGCGGGTCTTAGTCAGATGATGACCCGCCGTTGGAGCTTTTGGTCATCTGACCGAGGCCTTCCGCTGGCTTACCGGTCCACCCCTTTATAAATTATGGTTATTTATAACCTAAAAAATACTGAGAGCCTCCCTTGAAGAGGCCACCCAGCAGCAACTGCGAAACCAGAAGTATGCCAAGTGACGTTCAGATTCTCCGAACACGGCCCCTCCAGATGAAGGGCTTTAAGGGTGGTTAATTCTTGCTCTCATTGTGAACCATTTGGCAACATTCTCCCAGGGTATCACCGGTGTGTAGGCTGGGCTTTGTTCCTGAAGACCTGGAGCCAGCTGACTTGATAAATTAGACACATATGCAACACTTGGGTATCTTTATTGAGGAAACGTTTCGCCACACAGTGGCTTCATCAGTCCAATACAAAGGAGAATGGTAAAGAACAGGAGTAGTTTGAGGTAATCAGTCCCTCAGCCTTGAGTCGATGTAATCAGTCCATCAATCTTGAAAAGAATACAGCATATGTGGGAAGAAGTTGCTTATATACTGTAGACAGGTGAGGTGAAGCAGTCGTAGGTGGTATCACACCTACGATACATCGACTCAAGGCTGGGGGACTGATTACCTCAAACTCCTCATCTGGAGAAAATTCTCCAGAAAGGGGATATCAGCCCTCTCAGCCCCCTGAGAGACTTGAGGGACTCAGCCCTCCCGAAAGAGGGGCTAATAGACTCTTGCTTCCTGATCATCAGTTTGATGCATATGTGGCTACCAGGGTCATAGTCACGCCACATCTCTTCTTGCAGATCAGTGTTCGTTGCAATGCAAGTGACAGTGGAACGAGATTAAGTACTCTCTTCCCCTTAGCAGGAAAGTTACAGAGAAACCCTGCACCACTTTACCTACATAATGGGACTATGAAAAACTGTCAATTGTTAGATAATAAGAAATCGACCATCTTGTATTGAATACTGTGATGATGCTAAGCAAGGAGGGAAATCACGCTGAATAATATAATATCTTTATTTACTACAAGTACATGTACAAGGTATACAGTCGTAGCTGACATCAATGATATATACTACTATACAGAAAGCCCCTTGTTATGCTGAGCATTTCGGGCAAATTAGGTCAGTATCCCAGGATGCGACCCACACCAGTCGACTAACACCCAGGTACCCATTTTACTGATGGGAAACAGACAGCAGGTGTAAAGAAACACGCCCAATGTTTCTATCCTGGCTGGGAATCGAACCCAGGCCCTCGCCTGTGTGAAGCGAGAGCTTTAGCCACCAGTCCAACAGAGCCCCTCAGCATTGAGGGGCCGCCCAAGACAAACGCGCGTCAGGTGGGCATTGCTCTTTTACCTGGAAACAGACAAAGGAACAATAGTGATTAGTGTGTTTGACTCTTGTTCATTTGATAATCTCAGAAATTCGCTGTTGAACTATTACAGTGAAGTGTAACCTGTCTTTCTGTTGTGAAATTACCACGAAAACCATGGACAAATCTTGGATTTGAAGTAGTGTAACAGTGCGAGTGTTGCAGATTTCCTAACATCGTGGAGAACAGTGCAATATTCCCCGAGACACTAGCTTCTATCAAGTCACTTTTATCAGTCGTATTGCAGCTTTCAACACCATACCTCAAGTTACAGAACAAGGACAGTCTTAATCACCTTGTGTCTACCTAAAACTGCAGTTTCTTAGGTTCTACAAGCGAGGTTGAGACTTACCTTGCTCTGTAACTTCAGCTATGGTGTTGAAAGCACCAATGGTGAGTCAGAGTCAGCTGCCTCGCTGTCTCTAGAAAAAACTACTTCCTTAATGAAGTTATTGTCCAACTGTTCTTGAATGATGTTATCATATACAGTCAGCAGCTCTGGATTCTTCCTGAGCTCGTGTATCTGTGCTTTCAGTTGGCCAAAAGCCATATGATAATTGCTAGGCAGATGTGGTGGATTTAATTTCCATGGTAACCTAACCCAGTACTGTCCATCTTCATATTGGACAGTGTTCAAATATTGGTTATAAGTCTGAGACTCTTGTGGTCTTGGTATATTTACATCAGTGCCTATCGCATCTAAATTCCACTCCTCCTGTTCTTCACCATTCTCCTTTGTATGGACTGATGAAGCCACAGTGTGGCGAAACGTTTCCTCAATAAAGATACCCAAGTGTTGCATATGTGTCTAATTTATCAACTTGTTGGTTCTCTGAATCATTTAACCAGTTGACTTGCTTTGCAGCAGAGAGGACACACGCTTAACAATGGGTGTCTTCTGTGATATGAACATCAGGGAACTTTGATTAGTAATCATCAGTACCTGCAATTCGCTGTGTGCTCCAAACATCTATTCAGTGATGTGTGAGAGAGTTCCGAGACTCATTAGTGTAAGACCCATTAGTGGAATTCCTGGAATTAAGCCAGAATCCACAATCTTGGAAGTAGATTGCGACTTCAAAGGTATTAACAGCATGAGTATTCAGTGAACGACTGGAATCCAGTTTTGACGATAACATGAGCCCAAACCACAAAAACCCAGGTTAGATTCATCTACAAACGTATACCCACGGCGGTGTCAAGATTCTTTTATGCAACGTTCCCCAGTTAGGTGATCTCTACAATATTTTGCCCTAGGTGGAATTAGGACTCCTGCATTGTTTTCCAGTTATGACTTCTCTGCCATGGTATGTACAAGCTGGTGTTAGACTTCGTTATGCAGTATTCTCTAGTAAATATTTTGAAAGTAATAAGGCAGAAGTTCCTATATTTTATGTCAGATATTTCTGTTCCATTACTCTCGCTGTGAAAGCAGTTTGCAACAAAATGCAAGCAGAGTGTTTGCCACCGTCTTCTTTGATGTTAGTCGCTACCAAGAAATCTAACTTTTTGTGCTGAAGATTTTTGCGAAGCTTTTTACTTTGAGGGATATTTTTACTCTTGAGGATTAGTGTTCTGGAATTTTAGGAGACTCTAAGAGCATTCTTCAATTCGTGCAACCTATTCACTCCTTGCATCCTCTGGTGACTGAAGTTATAGAGTTGCTGCTTTTAGCCAAAGTAGCATTTTAAAGATTTTTTCAGGATTAATTTTTTAATATTTGGTTCATAAACGTGTTATTTTTAAATTATTTTATATGATGCTAATGATTCATCATTTATATGGCAAATAAAAAAAATTGTTTTATTCATCAGAATATTAATGATTTTAATGAGACATATGCAATAAGGTAATAAGGTATCCACAGAAAGAGGATAAAAATTATGTTTTTTTTTTTTAAGTATTTTTTTTTCTGTAAGGTTTCTATATGACAACATGAGATTACCTACTCTGCTCGGCTTCAAGCTGTGAGGAAAAAGTTCATTAAATAAGAGTGAAGAGTGAATGAGTGGTGGAGGCAGAGTGATTGGTAGTATGACTGTTCTGAAAGGGGTGTGTGAGCCGTTACAATAACCCCCTTTCCCCCTTCCTCTTTCCACCCGGTGGGAGTAAACAAGGGACACCCGGTGGGAGTAAACAAGGGACACCCGGTGGGAGTAAACAAGGGACACCCGGTGGGAGTAAACAAGGGACACCCGGTGGGAGTAAACAAGGGACACCCGGTGGGAGTAAACAAGGGACACCCGGTGGGAGTAAACAAGGGACCCTTGCTAAAGGAGGAACGTCACTTGGCTTTCTGCTCTCATCAAATTTGTATGGAGTTCCACTCTTGGTTAGTTATAACATGTTAATTTTTTTACTTTATTTAATATAGATAAGAGCTCTATTCTTGTTGGTATTTTAATTTGTTTATCTGGATCTGATTATACTTACGGTATTAACGTAATGTTTGTGGTTATCACTACTTCTTTTTAAGACCTTCAGCCTGTCATGTGAGTGACTTATTGTGGGGTTTGAAATTTCTTTTTGTTTCTTCTGTCTTGCAGTATGGTTCGGGTCACAACAGAAGCGAGACGAGAAGAGCTACATGATCTAGGCTTAGATAAGGAACATGATAATTCTTCATTCTGGGAACTCTGCTATTCCTCCACCTTTGGTTTGGGTCTACCCTTCTACATCATTATGAGAACTCTTGCTGTTCTACTTACTACCTCTGTGCAGGTCAACTATCTCGCCAAAGTCCTCATCTTGAGAACTTTGCATTTCTCATACCACCAGGACTGAGCTACTATTTCTACAACCTCCTTCGCGTAGGGAACTCTTCATTTTTCCTATGAATCTGTTGCCGATCTCCAGTTATCTACCACGGCCGACAACCAAACTCCACTAATTACGCTGCTAGCTGTTTATCTTCATAGGCGTTGTTATCTTCTGGAGCTGGACTTCACAATAGTCACAATCACCTGTAACCACAGTATTATAACCGACTTCTCATTCCACTCCAGTGATCCCTGAGCGCCCTGGCATTGACACCGGCAGAATCGGAAAGCCATCATTCCGATATTTGATGTTTATTTATTTTTTCCATCATTTGCTTCAGTTAGAACGAGTTCATATTTGTTTTACATTTTGAGAGATTTGTTTATATTTAATAATTGTTTATCTTATTTTGTTATAATTTATTTTTTTCTTTTCATAAGGAGGAGGGGAGGGGGGTCCTCTCAAATGCTCCTTGAAGGTCTGATGGTTCCCCTTACACCTTCACACTATCACTGCCGGTATATCTATTTTATATAGAGAAAAAAACCCGTTGGGGAAATATAACGCATGTTTAATGAGAGGTTCCTTGACGCTGGTGAGGCGCTCTTGATCTAGGGAATTGGATCTGTGCTCCAGTTCCCTGAATTAAGTCTGAATACCTTCCACATCCCCCTTCCCCAGGAGCTGCATAATCCTACGGGCTTAGCGCTCCCCCTTGATTATAATTAATGAGGCATTCAAATTCGATCAAAGCCTCGAGAAGATAAGGCCAGTTCCATGGATCAAGAGCCTTTCAACAGCAACCAAGCAAAATAAAGAAATAATGGAATAAAGTAAAAGAATAATAATAAACCATTTCGATATGAAAAGTGAAAAAAATGGCAACTACAAAACTCCACTAAATATACCAACCTTCTAAGTAGCATATATGTGTTGAAATTTTGAAGCCTATCAGAGGAACTTTTCTAGATTTATCATCGGGACCGTACTTTAGGAATGGCCTATGTACCATTATGAATAGGACAACCAGGTATGCCTTTGAAAATTTGAAGTCTATCGAATAAGGCTTTTTCGAGTAGTAGGCGAAAAATTGTTAAAAACTAAACTGAAATGTTGCTGAGAATGTTCCAAAATGGGAATGTCTGGAAAATAAACACATGCAATATAATGCGATCCTATATTGACAACGTTTCGCACACAGTGGTAGATTTAGATTTTGCCACCGAAGTGGCTAGTTTATTGTGCACCCCATATCCATCCTGTGGAGGGTAGCGCAAGAGCATATGGATACACAAAAGGCCTAGGCACTAGGCCCCAAAAGGGTTAACAATTGTACATTTGGATTTATATCTACATTTCACTTATTGTTACAAGCAAATTTAGGAAATTTGCTTGTAAATTTACGAAATTTGCTTAGTATAACTGGTATCTTATTTCATTAATAAGATATCTTGACATGTCACATAGGTTATTATACTGTCTATCTCTATATTCCTCAATAAGTGGACAGTTAAACACAGTGTTCAAGACAGTGACCATATGCCTGATCACATAATTTGCATTTAGTTTGATCATCATCTGTGTGTCTCCCAAACTGCCAAAGTACTTGTAGCCAAGCCTAAGCCTGGCCACTACAACATCAGTCAGTCTGTTCACATTGCAAGTTGCTCCATAAACATA
>WNWK01008182.1:0-47500 GCA_009830355.1 Cherax destructor
AGGGGGTAAACCCAAAAAAAGGGGGGGGAAATCGGGAGAGGGGCCTTAGAGGGCTTGGGGGAGGGGACGGGTAGGTGCTGGGGGGAGGGCACGGGGGGGTGCTGGGGAGAGGGGCCCGGGGGGGAGAGTGCTGGGGAGTGGTGGCCGGGGGTAGAGTACTGGGGGTGGGGCACGGGGGTAGAATGGAGGGGGACGGGGGGAGAGGCTGTGGGTGGATACACGGGGGGGTGCTGGGGAGTGGGGTTCGGGGGGAGAGGTGAGGGGGAGCACGGGGGTAGGGGTGCTGGGGAGAGGGGAACACGGGGGAAGGTCTGGGGAGAGGCAAAGGGTAATGCTGGAAGCACGGGTAAGTGGGGAGTGGGGGCACGGGGAGAAGGGTGGGGGGAAGGGGCGGGAAAAGGGTTGAGTGAAACGGAAAAGGGAGAGTGCTGGGGAGAGGGGCAGGGGGTTAGAGTGTTGGGGGGGAGGGCCGGGGGGTGGAGTTGGGGGTGGGGGCACGGGGTGGTGCTGGGAGTGGGGGGGGAAAGGGGAAGTGCTGGGAGTGGGGCACGGGGGGAGTGCTGGGGAGGGGGCACAGGGGGTAAGTCTAGGAGTGGGGGCCGGGGGAGGGGGTGCTGAAAATGGGGGCACGGGTAGAGGTGAGAAAAGGGGGACGGGGGAAAGGGTGAGGAGGGGGATCGGGGGAAGGCTGGGAGTTGGGCACGGGTAGGGTGGGGATGGGGGCTCGGGGGTTGGGGTGCTGGGGGGGGGACAGGGTGGGGCTGGGGGTTGGGGGACGGGGGAAGGCTGGGGGTGGGGGCTCGGGGTTGGCTGGGGGGGGGCACAGGGTAGAGTGCTGGGGGTTGGGGCAGGGGGTAGGGTTTTGGGGGTGGGGGCTGGGGGTTAGGCTGGGAGTGGGGGCCGGGGGGTAAGTGCCGGTGAAATGGAAATCACGGGGGAGGGGGTGCTGGGGGGGGGGGGGGCACGTGGGGGGAAAGCTGGGGGTTGGGGGAGGGGGGAAATGCTGGGGGGTGGGGGCTCGGGTTAGTGCTGGGGATGGCGGAGGGGAATCCGGGGATGGAACCCGGGGTAGGGGGTGCTGGGGAGTGGGGGGACGGGGGTAGAGGCTGGGGGGTGGGGGCACAGGGTGAGTGCTGGGGGGGGGGGGGCACGGGGGGTGTGCTGGGGAGGGGGGCCAAAGGGGGGGGCTGGGGGGTGATCAGGGGGGGTGGGGGCTGGGGGTGGGGGCACGGGGTGGGGGCTGGGGGTGGGGGGGCCGGGGGTTGAGGCTGGGGGGTGGGGGCACGAGGTAGAGTCCGTAAAAAATCCGGGGGGTATGATCTGGGGAGTGGGGGCGGGGGTGGGTTATAAAATGGGGCACAGGGGGGAAAATCCTGAGGGATCGGGAAAAAAAGTAAAATCTGAAATGGGGGAAGTGGGTAAGTGCTGGGGGTTTTGGGACGGGGGGAAAGTCTGGGAGTGGGGGCACGGAGGGAAGTGCCGTGAGTGGAGGCACTGGGGGGAAATGAGTTATGGGAGTGGGGACGGGGGTGGATTTCGGGGGAGTGGGGGCTGGGGGGTGAGGCTGGGAAAGGGGGGGGTGCGGGGGAGAAGGGGGGGGGTGCTAGGAGAAGGGGGTAGAGTTGGGAGGGGGGAAGGGGGTGGGGGTGTGGGGGAGGGGGGGGTGGGGTCTGGGGAAAAAAAGGGGGTTGCTGAGAAGGGGGTGGGGGTCTGGGGAAAGGGGGTAAGTCCCTGGGAAAAGGGAGTAATCTGGGAAAAGGGGGGTTGAAACCCCCCAGAATCCTCACCCACTAAACATCAACAACTTTTTCTCCCTGTATCAAGGCTCCCCATCTCTGACTTTTGATATAAAGGCTCCCCCCATCTCGACTCTTGTATCAAGGCTCACCATCTCTGACTCTTCTCCAGGCCGGGCGATCACCCCCCAAAAACCCTCTTGTGTTCCCCGGGGCCGGGGGGCCCTTTGGGGCCCCAGCTCTCTTTCCCTCTTTCCTGGAACAACCAGATGTCCCCCCCCCTGGAACGCCCCCACTTATTTTGGGTTTGACTTTGGGATCTGGACGAGTTGGGGGGAAAATGACGGCGTCTTTGTACCTCGTGAGTCTGACAGCGATAAATGTTTTTACCAGTGAAGCGCCATGATGACAATTGTCCCTCTTCTGCAACTTTTTTTACAAAGGGGTATTCTGTGAGTCAGAAGGGGCATCTCCCCCTCTGCCCCAAAAAGACAGATGGACAAATCGCTGAAATTGCGGAATGCTTGAAGTCTGTCTGCTTATGAACCGCTCTGGCCACCTTATGTCCAATTTCCCCAGATGAAAAACAACAAAAACCCCTGATGTCCCCGTTTTTTGTTTCAAGTGGACCCCCTTTCCGAGCTCCTGCCGGGAGCCTTAATGATCTCTCTTGCCCCGACAGAGCACCGCCTCTAGCATAGACCCGGGTCCACCTGCAGTCTGAAACCCGTGTACCCCCTGCAGTCGACCATGTACCACCCAATCTGACCAGTGTACCACCTAAAGCTACATCAGGACCCCAGAATGTAAACCCGGGAACCCGGGGGTTGTAATATGAGCCTAGACGAGTGTAGTATCGGAGCTGACGAGTGTATATCTGGGCCCTGAAGGGGTGGTATCTGGAGCCCAACAGTGTAGTATCTGGGCCAGACGAGTGTGTACTGGGGCCTAACGAGTGTAGTATCTGGGGCTAGCAGTGTAGTATCTGGGCCAGCAGGTAGTATCTGGAGCCCCGACAGTGTAGATCTAAAAGGGCGGGGGTGTAGTATCTGGGCCCCGACGAGTGTAGTATCTGGAGCCTGGGGCCCGAGTGGTATCTGGAGCCTGGGCCCACCTGGAGTGTCCACCATTTACCTGAAAGTCACACAAAAAGCTAACGTTTCATTTCTTTTATTTTTTTTGTGGCTCTTTACAAAAGCCAAGTGGTTGGGGTCTTCCCGAAACTGGCGGAACCCCTGTAAAAGTCATTGTTTCGGTGACTTTTTATGCACATGGTAATTCCATACCATCTGCTTATCGTCTGTCCAAGGGAGTGTGATAGTTCGTCTTTGATCTTCTGGCTGTTTCCGGTCTGGCTGATCCGGGTCTGGGTGTCTGGGTTTGCACACCGGGTCTGGTGTGGGTCTGGGTGTTCAGGTCTGGCGCACTGGGGTCTGGGTAACCGGGTCTGCTGACACAGGGTTTGACTGACACCGGCTGGCACCGGGTCTCTCTCAGTGACGGGCAGTAATTTTGGGGGTTTTTTTATTGTTAACCTCCACGAATCTCATGATGTCATCTACTGTAGATCGACCTTAGAAAGGGAAGTGGTGACTGAGTGTGAGTGCAAACAAAACCCGTTACAAGGATAGGATGGAACAACAGGCTACTCAAAATGTTGGGCTTAGGGATGAGGAAAGAAGGGTTTTGGGGAAGCCCAAAAGAAAATCACACGGGGAACTGCTGAGACTCAACTTCTTCCAGTTTATAAATACTTTTTACTGGTGTTTATTAAACCCCTTTTATCGGTGTTTTCAAGCATTTTTTAATGAAATTTCCACACGGGTTTTTATTTTGTGTTGCTAAATATAAAAATGGTGACAAATGACAAGTTAGACAATCAGGAAAATTAAAAAAATAAAAAAGGGAGGCGAAAATGGAGAGTGGAAAGCAACAATGAAAAAGAGGGAGTGTGAAGGGTGAGACTCAAAAATGAAAAAAGAAAAAGGCAGGTGGGGAAGCTGGAGCATAAAACTCTTTCATTGTTTGCAGCTGCTCCAGCTTCCTCACACTCGCCTCTCTCTCTTTCATTGTTTGCAGCTGCTCCAGCTTCCTCACACTCGCTTCTCTCTCTTTCATTGTTTTTAATTTTCCTGTTTAGGTTTGTCTCGGTTCCACTTGTCATTTGTCACCAGTTTTATATTTAGCAACACACACATACAAACCGTGTGGCAAATTTCATTGAAAAATGCTTCTGAAAAACACCGATGAAAGGCGCTGTTAATAAACACCAGTGAAAAGTACTGTTGACTAACACTGGAGAAGACAGCTTGAGTCTCAGCAGTTCTCCACAAGCTGCTGATTTTCTGTTGGCTTCTCCAAAACCCTTCTTTGGCAGTTGCCTCATCCCTAAGACCAATCACTTTGGAGTAGCCTGTTGTCTAGCCACTCCTATCCTTGTCGAGCACAGGTGTCCCTGCACTCACACTGCTGAGTCACACACCAACTTCGCCTCTAAGGTCGCATCTACAGTAGATGACATCATGAGATTCGTGGAGGTTAACAATATCAAGAAAAGCCTCACAATTATTCACTGTCCGTCACTGAGAGAGACCTGGTGTTAGCCAGACCCGGTGTCAGTCAAACCCTGTGTCAGCCAGACCCGGTGTCAGCCAGACTCAGTGTCAGCCAAACCCTGTATCAGCCAGACCAGGTATCAGCCAGACCCGGTATCAGCCAGACCCGGTATCAGCCAGACCCGCTATCAGCCAGACCCGGTGTCAGCAAAACCCAGTATCAGCCAGACCCGGCATCAGCCAGACCCGGTAACAGCCAGAAGCATCCAAGACGAACTCATCACACTGCCTGTGACAGACGATAAGCAGATGGTATGGAATTACACATGTGCATAAAAAGTCACCGAAACAATGACTCTTAAGCAGGCGGTTCCGCCAGCTTCAGGAAGACCCTCAACCACTTGGCTTTAAGTATGTGTAAAGAGCCACAGAAAAAAATTAAAGAAATGAAACGTTAGCGTTTTTGTGTGACTTTGCACGGTACAATGGTGGACACTCCAGGTGGGTCTAGGCTCCAGATACTACACTCGTCTAGGCTCCAGATACTACACTCGTCTGGGCTCCAGATACTACACTCGTCTGGGCTCCAGATACTACACTCGTCTGGGCTCCAGATACTACACTCGTCTAGGCTCCAGATACTACACTCGTCTAGGCTCCAGATACTACACTCGTCTAGGCTCCAGATACTACACTCGTCTGGGCTCCAGATCTACACTCGTCTGGGCTCCAGATACTACACTCGTCTGGGCTCCAGATACTACACTCGTCTGGGCTCCAGATACTACACTCGTCTAGGCTCCAGATACTACACTCGTCTAGGCTCCAGATACTACACTCGTCTAGGCTCCAGATACTACACTCGTCTGGGCTCCAGATACTACACTCGTCTGGGCTCCAGATACTACACTCGTCTAGGCTCCAGATACTACACTCGTCTAGGCTCCAGATACTACACTCGTCTAGGCTACATATACTACACTCGTCTAGGTTCCAGGTGGTACATTTCTGTAGGGTCCTGATGTAGCCTTTAGGTGGTACACTGGTCTAGATTGCAGGTGGTACACTGGTCTAGACTGCAGGTGGTACACTGGTCTAGACTGCAGGTGGTACCCTGGTCTATGCTAGAGGCGGTGCTCTGGTCGAGGCAAGAGAGATCATTAAGGCTCCAGGCAGGAGCTCGGCAACGGGGGCTCCACTTGAAACAAAAGCGGGTACATCAAAGGGCGGCTTGTGTGTGTTTCTTTCATCTGGGTAATTAGGACACTCGAGTAGGTGGCCAGAGCGGTTCATAATGTTTCAGACAGACTTCAAGCATTCCGCTTAATTTCCAGCGATTGTCGTCCATCTGTCTTTGTGGAGCAGTAGGAGAGACGGCTGTTCCCCTTTCTGGACTCACAGAATACCCCTTTGTCACAATGTAAACAGTTGCAGAAGAGGGGATCGAATTGTCATCATGGCTGCTTCACTGGTAATTACACATTTATCGCTGTCAGACTCACTTGCAGCGTACAAAGACGCCGTCATTCCTCTCCAACTCGTCCAGATCCAACGATCAAACCCCAAGAATAATGCTGGAGGCGTTCCAGGGGCGGGGGGACATCTGGTTGTTCCAGGAAAGAGGTAAAGAGAGCTGGGCCACTGAAGGCCCGGCGGCCCGGGCAAGGACAAGAGAGGTTTTAAGTGGTGGGTGATCGTGTCGGAGCCGCGAGCAAGAGTCAGAGATGGTGAGCCTTGATATCAAGAGTCAGAGATGGTGAGCCTTGATATCAAGAGTCAGAGATGGTGAGCCTTGATATCAAGAGTCAGAGATGGTGAGCCTTGATATCAAGAGTCAGAGATGGTGAGCCTTGATATCAAGAGTCAGAGATGGTGAGCCTTGATATCAGATGATGGTGAGCCTTGATATCAAGAGTCAGAGATGGTGAGCCTTGATATCAAGAGTCAGAGATGGTGAGCCTTGATATCAAGAGTCAGAGATGGTGAGCCTTGATATCAGGGAGAAAAAAAAGTTGTTTGATGTTCAGTGGCGTGAGGACTTCCCTGGGGCGACTTTCACTACCCCCCCTTCTCCCCAGCACTCTACCCCCCCTTCTCCCCAGCACTCTACCCCCCCTTCTCCCCAGCACTCTACCCCTTCTCCCCAGCACTCTACCCCCTTCTCCCCAGCACTCTACCCCCTTCTCCCCAGCACTCTACCCCCTTCTCCCAGCACTCTACCCCCTTCTCCCCAGCACTCTACCCCCTTCTCCCAGCACTCTACCCTCCGAGCCCCCACTCCCCAGAAATCTACCCCCGTGCCCCACTCCACATAACTCTACCTACCCCAGTGCCTCCACTCACCGGCACTCTACCCTCCGTGCCCCACTCCCCAGCACTCTTCCCCCGTGCCACAACTCCCCAGCACTCTACCCACCGTGCCCCCACTCCCCAGCACTCTACCTACCTCCGTGACTCCACTCACCGGCACTCTACCCCTCCGTGCCCCCACTCCCCATAAATCTACCCCCCGTGCCCCCACTACCCAGCACTCTCCTACACCCCGTGACTCTACTCACCGGCACTCTACCCTCCCGCCCCCACTCCCCGCACTCAACCCCTGTGCCCCCACTCCCAGCACTACCCCCGTGCCCCACTCCCAGCACTCTACCTACACCCGTGCTCTACTCCCCAGCACTCACCCCCTGTGCCCCACTCCCAGCACTACCCCCCGTGCCCCACTCCCCAGCACTCTACCCTCCGTGCCCCCACTCCCCAGCACTCTACCCCCGTGCCCCCACTCCCCAGCACTCTCCTACCCCGTGACTCCACTCACCGGCACTCTACCCTCCGTGCCCCCACTCCCCAGCACTCAACCCCCGAGCCCCCACTCCCCAGCACTCTACCCCCGTGCCCCAACTCCCCAGCACTCTACCCACCGTGCCCCCACTCCCCAGCACTCTACCTACCCCGTGACTCCACTCACCGGCACTCTACCCTCCGTGCCCCACTCCCCAGCACTCAACCCCCGAGCCCCACTCCCCAGCACTCTACCCCCGTGCCCCAACTCCCCAGCACTCTACCCTCCGTGCCCCCACTCCCCAGCACTTAACCCCTGAGCCCCCACTCCCCAGCACTCTACCCCCGTGCCCCAACTCCCCAGCACTCTACCCTCCGTGCCCCCACTCCCCAGCACTCACCCCCGAGCCCCACTCCCCAGCACTCTACCCCCGTGCCCCACTCCCAGCACTCTACCCCCGTCCCCACTCCTCAGCACTCTACCCCCGTCCACCTCTCCTCAGCACTCTACCCCGTGCCCCACTCCTCAGCACTCTACCCCGTGCCCACTCCTCAGCACTCTACCCCCTGTGCCCCCACTCCCCAGCACTACCCCCCGTGCCCCCACTCCCCAGCACTCTACCCTCCGTGCCCCCACTCCCCAGCACTCTACCCCGTGCCCCTCACTCCCCAGCACTCTACCTCCCCCCGTGCCCTCCTCCCACACTCTACCCCGTGCCCCTCTCCAGCACTCTACCCCCGTGCCCTCCTCCTCAAGCACTCTACCCCCGTGCCCCTCTCCCCAGCACTCTACCCCGTGCCCCCTCCCCAGCACTCTACCCCCGTGCCCCTCTCCCAGCACTCTACCCCCTGCCCCCTCTCCCCAGCACCTACCCCCGTGCTCCCTCTCCCAGCACTCTACCCCCGTGCTCCCACTCCTCAGCATCTACCCTGACCCCACTCCCAGACTCTACCCCCGTGCATCCACTCCAAGCCTCTACCCCAGTCTCTCTCCTCAGCATTCTACCCCTGTGCCTCTCCTCAGTCATCTCTCCCTGCCCCACTCCCCAGCCTCTACCCAGTCCCCTCTCCCAAGCACTCTCCCCTGCCAGGTCTCCTGCCCTTCCGTCACTTCTCTCCTGTGCCCCAGTCTCCTAGACCTTCCTACCAGGTTCTTCCTCAGGTTCTTCCTGCAGGTTCTTCTCAGGTTCTTCCTGCCAGGTTCTTCCTGCGGTTCTTCCTGCAGGTTCTTCCTGTCAGGTTCTTCATCATTCTTCAGGTTCTTCCTGCAGGTTCTCCTGTCATTCTTCCTGTAGCTCCCCAGGTTCTTCCTGTCAGGTTCTTCCTGCCAGGTTCTTCTGTCAGGTTCTTCCTGTCAGGTTCTTCCTGCCAGGTTCTTCCTACCAGGTTCTTCCTGTCAGGTTCTTCCTGTCAGGTTCTTCAAGTCAGGTTCTTCCTGCCAGGTTCTTCCTGCCAGGTTCTTCCTGTCAGGTTCTTCCTGCTAGGTTCTTCCTGCCAGGTTCTTCCTGTCAGGTTCTTCCTGCCAGGTTCTTCCTGTCAGGTTCTTCCTGTCAGGTTCTTCCTGCCAGGTTCTTCCTGTCAGGTTCTTCCTGCCAGGTTCTTTCTGTTAGGTTCTTCCTGAAAGGTTCTTCAAGTCATATTCTTAATGCCAGGTTCTTCCTGCCAGGTTCTTCCTGTCAGATTCTTCCTGCTAGGTTCTTCCTGCCAGGTTCTTCCTGTCAGGTTCTTCCTGCCAGGTTCTTCCTGCTAGGTTCTTCCTGCTAGGTTCTTCCTGTCAGGTTCTTCCTGCCAGGTTCTTCCTGCCAGGTTCTTTCTGCTAGGTTCTTCTTGTCAGGTTCTTCCTGCCAGGTTCTTTCTTCCAGGTTCTTCCTGCCAGGTTCTTCCTGCCAGGTTCTTCCTGTCAGGTTCTTCCTGTCAGGTTCTTCTTGTCAGGTTCTTCCTGCCAGGTTCTTACTGCCAGGTTGTTCCTGCCAGGTTCTTCCTGTCAGGTTCTTCCTGTCAGGTTCTTCCTGCTAGGTTCTTCCTGTCAGGTTCTTCCTGTCAGGTTCTTCCTGCCAGGTTCTTCCTGCCAGGTTCTTTCTGCCAGGTTCTTCTTGTCAGGTTCTTCCTGCCAGGTTCTTCCTGCCAGGTTCTTCCTGCCAGGTTCTTCTTGTCAGGTTCTTCCTGCCAGGTTCTTCCTGTCAGGTTCATCCTGCTAGGTTCTTCTTGCCAGGTTCTTCCTGCCAGGTTCTTTCTGCTAGGTTCTTCTTGTCAGGTTCTTCCTGCCAGGTTCTTTCATCCAGGTTCTTCCTGCTAGGTTCTTCCTGTCAGGTTCTTCCTGCCAGGTTCTTCCTGCCAGGTTCTTCTTGTCAGGTTCTTCCTGCCAGGTTCTTCCTGCCAGGTTCTTCCTGTCAGGTTCTTCCTGCTAGGTTCTTCCTGCCAGGTTCTTCCTGCCAGGTTCTTTCTGCTAGGTTCTTCTTGTCAGGTTCTTCCTGCCAGGTTCTTTCTTCCAGGTTCTTCCTGCCAGGTTCTTCCTGCCAGGTTCTTCCTGTCAGGTTCTTCCTGTCAGGTTCTTCCTGTCAGGTTCTTCCTGCTAGGTTCTTCCTGTCAGGTTCTTCCTGTCAGGTTCTTCCTGCCAGGTTCTTCCTGCCAGGTTCTTCTTGTCAGGTTCTTCCTGCCTGGTTCTTCCTGCCATGTTCTTCCTGTCAGGTTCTTCCTGTCAGGTTCTTCCTGTTAGGTTCTTCCTGTTAGGTTCTTCCTGTCAGGTTCTTCCTGTTATGTTCTTCCTGTCAGGTTCTTCCTGCTAGGTTCTTCCTGTCAGGTTCTTCCTGCCATGTTCTTCCTGTCAGGTTCTTCCTGTCATGTTCTTCCTGTTAAGTTCTTCCTGTTAGGTTCTTCCTGTTAGGTTCTTCATGTCAGGTTCTTCCCTTCAGGTTCTTCCTGTTAGGTTCTTCCTGTCAGGTTCTTCCTGTCAGGTTCTTCCTGTCAGGTTCTTCCTGTTAGATTCTTCCTGTTAGGTTCTTCCTGTTAGGTTCTTCCTGCCAGGTTCTTCCTGTCAGGTTCTTCCTGCTATGTTCTTCCTGTCAGGTTCTTTCTGTCAGGTTCTTCCTGTCATGTTCTTCCTGTTAGGTTCTTCCTGTTAGGTTCTTCCTGTTAGGTTCTTCCTGTTAGGTTCTTCCTGTTAGGTTGTTCCTGTTAGGTTGTTCCTGTCATGTTCTTCCTGTCAGGTTCTTCCTGTTAGGTTCTTCCTGTCAGGTTCTTCCTGTCAGGTTCTTCCTGTCAGGTTCTTCCTGTTAGGTTCTTCCTGTTAGGTTCTTCCTGTCAGGTTCTTCCTGTCAGGTTCTTCCTGTCAGGTTCTTCCTGTCAGGTTCTTCCTGTCAGGTTCTTCCTGTTAGGTTCTTCCTGTTAGGTTCTTCCTGTCAGGTTCTTCCTGTTAGGTTCTTCCTGTTAGGTTCTTCCTGTCAGGTTCTTCCTGTTATGTTCTTCCTGTCAGGTTCTTCCTGTTAGGTTCTTCCTGTCAGGTTCTTCCTGTTAGGTTCTTCCTGTTAGGTTCTTCCTGTCAGGTTCTTCCTGTTAGGTTCTTCCTGTTAGGTTCTTCCTGCCAGCTTCTTCCTGTCAGGTTCTTCCTGCCATGTTCTTCCTGTCAGGTTCTTCCTGTCAGGTTCTTCCTGTCATGTTCTTCCTGTTAGGTTCTTCCTGTTAGGTTCTTCCTGTTAGGTTCTTTTTGTCAGGTTCTTCCTGTTAGGTTCTTCCTGTTAGGTTCTTCCTGTCAGGTTCTTCCTGTCAGGTTCTTCCTGTTAGGTTCTTCCTGTTCAGAGTTCTTCCTGTCAGGTTTCCTGTTCCTGTCAGGTTCTTCCTGTTAGGTTCTTCCTGTTAGGTTCTTCCTGTTAGGTTCTTCCTGTCAGTTCTTCCTGTAGGTTCTTCCTGTCAGGTTCTTCCTGTAGGTTCTTCCTGTCAGGTTCTTCCTGTCAGGTTCTTCCTGTTAGGTTCTTCCTGTTAGGTTCTTCCTGTCAGGTTCTTCCTGTTAGGTTCTTCCTGTTAGGTTCTTCCTGTTAGGTTCTTCCTGTCAGGTTCTTCCTGTTAGGTTCTTCCTGTTAGGTTCTTCCTGTCAGGTTCTTCCTGCCAGGTTCTTCCTGTCAGGTTCTTCCTGTCAGGTTCTTCCTGTCAGGTTCTTCCTGTCAGGTTCTTCCTGTCAGGTTCTTCCTGTCAGGTTCTTCCTGCCAGGTTCTTCCTGTCAGGTTCTTCCTGTCAGGTTCTTCCTGTTAGGTTCTTCCTGTCAGGTTCTTCCTGCCAGGTTCTTCCTGCCAGGTTCTTCCTGTCAGGTTCTTCCTGCAGGTTCTTCCTGTCAGGTTCTTCCTGCCAGGTTCTTCCTGCCAGGTTCTTCCTGTCAGGTTCTTTCCTAGGTTCTTCCTGTCAGGTTCTTCCTGCCAGGTTCTTCCTGCCAGGTTCTTCCTGCCAGGTTCTTTCTGCAGGTTCTTCCTTGTCAGGTTCTTCCTGCCAGGTTCTTCCTGTCCAGGTTCTTCCTGCTCAGGTTCTTCCTGTCAGGTTCTTCCTGCAGGTTCTTCCTGCCATGTTCTTCCTGTCATGTTTTTTCCTGTCAGGTTCTTCCTGTCAGGTTCTTCCTGCCAGGTTCTTCCTGTCAGGTTCTTCCTGTCAGGTTCTTCTGTTAGGTTCTTCCTGATGTTCTTTCTGTCATGTTCTTCCTCGTTCTTTGCGGTTCTTCCTCATTCTTCTCATGTTCTCTTGCTTCCTCTTCTTCCTTCAGTTCTTCTTCATTCTTCCTCGTCTTTCCTTTTTCTCTCATTTCTCTCTCTGCTTATTCAATCATCTTCTCTTCTCTCTCTCTCTCTCTCTTCTCTTCTTCTTCTTCTTCTCCTTTTTCTCTATATTCTCTTTCTCTCCCTCTTCTCCCTTCTCTTCTCTCTCTCTCTCTCTCCTCTCTCTCTCTCTCTCTCTCTCTCTCTCTCTCTCTCTCTCTCTCTCTCTCTCTCTCTCTAACTACAACTGAAGTTTGTGTTTGTACCGACATATCACTAAGTTACCTTCTATTTATTATTATGATTACGATTCGTAACATTCTTAAGAACTGCTGAAGTGATACTTGAGTCCTCGTAAGACTATCAAGAGATAATTAGATTATAATAAGACTATCCAGAGATAGTTGGATTATTATAAGACTATCCGGAGATAGTTGGATTATTATAAGACTATCCGCTGATAGTTGGATTATTATAAGACTATCCAGAGATAGTTGGATTATTATAAGACTATCCGGAGGTAGTGGGGCTGTTGTTATAAACTAACTTCTAAGAGAAAAAATGGGCAACAGTTTTGCATATGTCAAGCAGATGGTAATTTTTTCGCAAAGTAATGTGAGAGAGAGAGTAAGAGAGAGAGAGAGAGTAGCTATTAATAAGGGCGATGATGGTTATAGTAATGGGTTCCTAGCACTACTATGGTCACTCAAAACTCCCTCAACACATGCACTTCTAAGCTTATAAATTAATATCACGAGAAAGGAGCTAAAACACACTCAGATTTAATATGTACTGAGGATAATTAATTATGTTTGACATTTGTCCATAATAAATGCCTGGGTTAAGGGGATTCTAAAGAATTTGAAGAATTTCTGATTCCGTTAGCTGGAGATGAATCAATATTTGACGGAATAAGAGGCAGTAATTGACACAAGTATTAGTAGTAGAGAGGCAACTTTTTATATTAGTCTTTCATGCGAAAACAAAGTTTCAGGCAAACATAATTACACGGCTGGGGGAAACAGAAGGTGAAATTACTAGGTGTTTTATGGAGAGTACACACACTGGCTCGGTGATGATCTGTATCAAGGAGATGAAACAAGTAATGTCTTACATTGACGTTCAATGACCTCTTAGTGTGTGTGTACTCACCTATTTGTGGTTGCAGGGGTCGAGACTCAACTATTGGCCCCGCCTCTTCACTGACCGCTACTAGGTCCTCTCTCTCCCTGCTCCATGAGCTTTATCATACCTCGTCTTAAAACTATGTATGGTTCCTGCCTCCAATAACTCACTTACCAGACTATTCCACTTCCTGACAACTCTATGACTGAAGAAATACTTCCTAACATCTCTTTGACTCATCTGAGTCTTCAACTTTCAATTATGACCCCTTGTTTCTGTGTCCCCATCTCTGGAACATCTTGTCTCTGTCCACCTTATCTATTCCTCGCAGTATTTTGTATGTCGTTATCATGTCTCCCCTAACCCTCCTGTCCTCCAGTATCGTCAGGCCGATTTCCCTTAACCTTTCTTCGTAGGACATTCCCTTTAGCTATGGAACTACCCTTTTTGCAAACCTTTGCACTTTCTCTAATTTCTTGACATGCTTGACCAGGTGTGGGTTCCAAACTGGTGCTGCATTCTCCAGTATGGGCCTGACGTACACGGTGAACAGAGTCTTGAACGATTCCTTACTGAGGTATGGGAACGCTATTCTCAGGTTTGCTAGGCGCCCATATGCTGGAGCAGTTATCTGATTGATGTGTGCCTCAGGAGATGTGCTCGGTATTATACTCACCCCAAGATCTTTTTCCTTGAGTGAGGTTTGCAGTCTTTGGCCACCTAGCCTATATTCTGTCTACGGTCTTCTTTGCCCTTCCCCGATCTTCATGACTTTGCATTTGGCGGAGTTAATTTCAAGGAGCCAGTTGCTGGACCAGGTGTCCAGCCTGTCCAGGTCTCTTTGTAGTCCTGTCTGATCCTCATCTGATTTAATTCTCCTCATTAACTTCACATCATCTGCGAACAGGGACACTTCTGAGTCTATCCCTTCCATTATGTGATTCACATATACCAAAAACAGCACTGGTCCTAGGACTGACCCTTGTGGGACCCCGCTCGTCACAGGCGCCCACTGTGTGTGTGTGTGTACTCACCTAATTGTACTCACCTAATTGTGGTTGCCGGGGTCGAGACTCAGCTCCCGGCTCCTCCTCTTCACTGACCGTTACTGGGTCCCTTCTCTCCCTGCTCCATTACCTTTATCATACCTCGTCTTAAAGCTATGTATGGTTCCTGCCTCCACTACATCACTTGCTAGACTATTCCACTTCCTGACTACTCTATGGCTGAAGAAATACTTCCTAACATCCGTTTGACTCATAGGAGTCTTCAACTTCCAATTGTGACCCCTTGTTTCTGTGTCCCCTCTCTGGAACATCCTGTCTCTATCCACCTTGTCTATTCCCCGCAATATTTTGTATGTCGTTATCATGTCTCCCCTAACCCTCCTGTCCTCCAGTGTTGTCAGGCCGATTTCCCTTAACCTTTCTTCGTAGGACATTCCCCTTACCTTGTCGCAAACCTTTCCACTTTCTCTAATTTCTTGACGTGCTTGACCAGGTACGGGTTCCAAACTGGCGCTGCATAGTCTAGTATGGGCCTGACGTACACGGTGTACAGTGTCTTGAACGATTCCTTACTAAGGTATCGGAACGCTATTCTCAGGTTTGCCAGTCGCCCGTATTGTGTGTCTGTCTGTCTGTGTCTGTGAGTCTGTATGTGTGTGTCTGTGTCTGTGAGTCTGTGTACTCACCTATTTGTGGTTGCAGGGGTCGAGACTCAGCTCCTGGTGTGTGTGTGTGTGTGTGTGTGTGTGTGTGTGTGTGTGTGTGTGTATGTATGTGTGTGTGTGTATGTCTGTCTGTCTGTGAACATCTGGCAGAAATCATTGAACCATAAACCTTCCGACAGCAAGCACCAAATTAGAACGGCGGGTTGTCTGACTGATTTCAGTAATGTTTTGAAGACTGAAAGTCACAATACTATTGTTGGAATAATTCACAACTGGCTCACAAACTACTGATGAAAGTAAGCGGTGTTTCGATCCGTGTTAGTAGTGAACAACGATCACCAGTGTTAGTAGTGAACAACGATCACCAGTGTTAGTAGTGAACAACGATCACCAGTGTTAGTAGTGAACAACGATCACCAGTGTTAGTAGTGAACAACGATCACCAGTGTTAGTAGTGAACAACGATCACCAGTGTTAGTAGTGAACAACGATCACCAGTGTTAGTAGTGAACAACGATCACCAGTGTTAGTAGTGAACAACGATCACCAGTGTTAGTAGTGAACAACGATCACCAGTGTTAGTAGTGAACAACGATTGATGTCAAGAAAATATGCGAGATATTTTGTGTTCTGAGGTAGTAATTTGTTGTTCTTAAAATACAAAAACCAGCCACACATTATTCCTGCTCGAGGGTGAGTTATCTTCCTAGTATAAGAACAACAGCTTGTCTAGATAAGTTAGAACAATGTATAACACTTCACAGGTAGAGTTAACAACTACAGCGTATCTTACTATATCTCAACACCTAAATCTTTACCAAATATCTTATTATTCGGTATCCTCGAAGGAAGTACATCACTAAGTAATTCCCTCCATGGTTTTCGTTTATAACTTGAGAGTTCCTCATACGATCGGCTTCAAATTTTCAATGGTTGTATTTTATAACTAGGAAAAGGCTTGTGCAACTAGTGGCACAACTATTGGTCAATATTATATAGACTTTTTCCCAGTTATGGTATCCGAGGGATATTTTGAGAAAGCTTTTTCTGATGGGTATTAAGCTTTCAACATTGACATATATTACTGAGACAAGTGTTCAGGCTGTACATAAATGGTAGACAGTACCGACAAGATAAGGAATTGGACACGTGTACAACATCTGGGTATCTTTATTTGTAGACGTTTCGCCAACCAGTGGCTTTATCAGTACAAAATGTGAAGAAATATGTACAAAAGATGAGGTAATCAGTCCCTCAGCACCGAAGTCAAGACTACGATGCTCTTCACCAACTTCAACGCTCATTACCTCATCTTTCGTATATATTTCTTAACATTATGTCCTTGTATTGCACTCATTAAACCACTGGAGGGCGAAACGTCTACAAATAAAGATACCCAGATGTGTCTGTTTCATCAAGCGTCCAGGCTGATCTTGAACTATCTAGATATAAATTTGCAGATTTACTGCCATCTGATCTCTTAGGTGAACTGAGAAGCCGGCAACCCTGCCGCAGTGTTCCTGACCTATCTTATGTTCGGTTCAACTCACCTGACCTATCTACAGTCCAGCTCACCTGACCTCAGTAATTTCAGCCTACCTCAGGTGTACCATTCTTTACATAAACCTGTGTTTCTTAGGCTTCCATATGAAGAAAGTCCCACCACAGTGTTTACTCCCGTCTCTCTAAGTGTTTCTAGAGAATGATCTTGAAGGAAGAACATCTACAACGACATTCATTCGTCTTCATGGCTTGAATCAGTGAGTTCGACGAATATTCTTGACTTGGTGAACTTGAATAACAGGTAGAAGAAGCGTGCAAGATGTGCAGCCCCATGCAATGATCTCAAGAGTTGTCTCCGGCAGAGTTGACTGCATGCAATGCTGCACTCACCCCTGCCCCGCCCTTCACCGCCAAGACCCACCCCGCCCATCACCGCCAAGACCCACCCAGTCCCAGCCCCGCCCTTCACCGCCAAGACCCACCCAGTCCCAGCCCCGCCCCGCCCATCACCACTCAGACCCACCCAGTTCCAGCCCCGCCCTTCACCGCCAAGACCCACCCAGTCCCAGCCCTGCCCCGCCCCACCCCGCCCATCACCGCACAGACCCACCCAGCCTCAGCCCCCCCTCGCCCAACTATTCTCCGCCCCGCCTCACCTAGCCCCGTCAATCTCCCCCACCACGTCTCTCCTGCCCCCTCTTCGTCCCTCCCGCCACCACCCAGAGCGGGGCGGGGTTTAGCGGGGACCGGTCTAAAAACTAAGGTGTGTTCCATCATAGAATTTTATATAATATAACATGTGTTGAATGATTATTATAAGTCATAATCTAGAGTTAAATTCATGAATTATCAATATGAATGTAGTTTCTCTCTCTCTCTCTCTCTCTCTCTCTCTCTCTCTCTCTCTCTCTCTCTCTCTCTTTCTCTCTCTCTTCTATTTTCTCTCTCTCTCTCTCTCTCTCTCTCTCTCTCTCTCTCTCTCTCTCTCTCTCTCTCTCTCTCTCTCTCTACTTACTAGTTCTCCACATATACATGTTCATAACATATCAGATGACTCACACATAATAGCAGATCAACATGGAAGTATTGATTACAACATAATAGTATGATTCACAACATAATAGTATGATTCACAACATAATAGCATGATTCACAACATAATAGTATGATTCACAACATAATAGCATGATTCACAACATAATAGTATGATTCACAACATAATAGCATGATTCACAACATAATAGTATGATTCACAACATAATAGCATGATTCACAACATAATAGTATGATTCACAACATAATAGCATGATTCACAACATAATAGTATGATTCCCAACATAATAGATGATTCACAACATAATAGTATGATTCACAACATAATAGTATGATTCACAACATAATAGTATGATTCACAACATAATAGTATGATTCACAACATAATAGTATGATTCACAACATAATAGTATGATTCACAACATAATAGCATGATTCACAACATAATAGTATGATTCACAACATAATAGTATGATTCACAACATAATAGTATGACTTTACAACATAATAGCATGATTCACAACATAATAGTATGATTCACAACATAATAGTATGATTCACAACATAATAGTATGATTCACAACATAATAGTATGATTCACAACATAATAGTATGATTCACAACATAATAGTATGATTCACAACATAATAGTATGATTCACAACATAATAGTATGATTCACAACATAATAGTATGATTCACAACATAATAGTATGATTCACAACATAATAGTATGATTCACAACATAATAGCTATGATTCACAACATAATAGTATGATTCACAACATAATAGCATGATTCACAACATAATAGTATGATTCACAACATAATAGTATGATTCACAACATAATAGTATGATTCACAACATAATAGTATGATTCACAACATAATAGTATGATTCACAACATAATAGTATGATTCACAACATAATAGCATGATTCACAACATAATAGCATGATTCACAACATAATAGTATGATTCACAACATAATAGTATGATTCACAACATAATAGTATGATTCACAACATAATAGCATGATTCACAACATAATAGCATGATTCACAACATAATAGCATGATTCACAACATAATAGTATGATTCACAACATAATAGCATGATTCACAACATAATAGCATGATTCACAACATAATAGCATGATTCACAACATAATAGTATGATTCACAAAATACATGATCAACATAATAGCATGATTCACAACATAATAGCATGATTCACAACATAATAGTATGACTCACAACATAATAGTATGATTCACAACATAATAGCATGATTCACAACATAATAGCATGATTCACAACATAATAGCATGATTCACAACATAATAGCATGATTCACAACATAATAGCATGATTCACAACATAATAGCATGATTCACAACATAATAGCATGATTCACAAAATAATAGCATGATTCACAAATAATAGCATGATTCACAACATAATAGCATGATCTCACAAGCATAACTGAGCATGGATGTCCAACATAATAGCTATGATGTCTCAAGATAACCTGAGAGCATGTTCCAAGATAACCTGAGCATGTCTCAAGATAACTAGAGATGTCTCAAGATAACCTAGAGCATGTCTCAAGATAACTGAGAGATGTCTCAAGATAACCTGAGCATGTCTCAAGATAACTGAGAGATGTCCAAGATAACTGAGGCATGTCTCAAGATAACCTGAGAGCATGTCTCAAGATAACTGAGAGCATGTCTCAAGATAACCTGAGACATGTCTCAAGATAACTGAGAGGATGTCTCAAGATAACCTGAGCATGTCTCAAGATAACCTGAGAGCATGTCTCAAGATAACTGGAGGCATGTCTCAAGATAACCTGAGAGCATGTCTCAAGATAACCTGAGAGCATGTCTCAAGATAACCTGAGAGCATGTCTCAAGATAACCTGAGAGCATGTCTCAAGATAACCTGAGAGCATGTCTCAAGATAACCTGAGAGCATGTCTCAAGATAACCTGAGAGCATGTCTCAAGATAACCTGAGAGCATGTCTCAAGATAACCTGAGAGCATGTCTCAAGATAACCTGAGAGGATGTCTCAAGATAACCTGAGAGCATGTCTCAAGATAACCTGAGAGCATGTCTCAAGATAACCTGAGAGCATGTCTCAAGATAACCTGAGAGGATGTCTCAAGATAACCTGAGGCATGTCTCAAGATAACCTGAGAGCATGTCTCAAGATAACCTGAGAGCATGTCTCAAGATAACCTGAGAGCATGTCTCAAGATAACCTGAGAGCATGTCTCAAGATAACCTGAGAGCATGTCTCAAGATAACCTGAGAGCATGTCTCAAGATAACCTGAGAGCATCTCGCTATGATGCCATCATACTTAAAATGTCTGCTCACAAAACTTTGCTTGTAATATTGAAATTTGGTTAATTAGCTCCGATTATAGAATATTATAGATAATAATAGGCAATTATTTATAATTACGTATAATCACAGACATAGTATGACTAACAGCAATATCATAGATAGTCATAAGTTATATACAAATACTCGTAGAGGATGGGAAGGTATATACATATACACACACATATACTGAGCGACATATATCACGAGTCGCGTAACACATGTACACCGAAAGGTGTATATATTTTTTAGTATACATACACCGAGAGGTGTATGTCTCTCAGAGTATATGTGTATATATACTGTGAAGTGTATGTCTCAGTGTATATACACTGTGAGGTGTATGTCTCTCAGAGTATATATGACCCTCGTGTAGTCGATAACCTTCAAACTCCATTAACCAAATATATATATATACACATACATATATATATATACATACATATATACATATATATATACATATATACATATATATATATACATATATATATATATATATATATATATATATATATATATACATATATATATATATATATATATATATATATATATACGACATTGTTTCCAGGTTGGTTCTTGTTACACGCAGGTCGATGTTCGTGTGTTTTTTTTATATGTTTTTGGCAATTATGGCAGTGTGCACACAGTTGTGACAGTATCGTGCACACAGTTGTGACAGTATCGTGTTCACAGTTGTGACAGTATCGTGCACACAGTTGTGACAGTATCGTGCACACAACTGTGACAGTATCGTGCACGCAGCTGTGAGAGTATCGTGCACACAGTTGTGACAGTATCGTGCACACAGCTGTGAGAGTATCGTGCACACAGTTGTGACAGTATCGTGCAGACAGTTGTGACAGCATCGTGCACACAGTTGTGACACTATCGTGCACACAGTTGTGACACTATCGTGCACACAGTTGTGACACTATCGGGCACACAGTTGTGACAGTATCGTGCACACAGTTGTGACAGTATCGTGCACACAGTTATGACAGTATCGTGTTCACAGTTGTGACAGTATCGTGCACACAGTTGTGACAGTATCGTGCACACAGTTGGGACAGTATCGTGCACACAGTTGTGACAGTATCGTGCACACAGTTGGGACAGTATCGTGGACACAGTTGTGACAGTATCGTGCACACAGTTGTGACAGTATCGTGCACACAGCTGTGAGAGTATCGTGCACACAGCTGTGACAGTATCGTGGACACAGTTGTGACAGTATTGTGCACACAGGAGTATGTGACCAGTTATGACAGTGTGCACACAGTTTGACAGTATCGTGACACAGTTGTGCAGTATCGTGCACACAGTGTGCAGTATCGTGCACAGTTGTGACAGTATCGTGCACACAGTTGTGACGTATCGTGCACACAGTTGTGACAGTATCGTGCACACAGTTGACGTATGCAAGCTGTGACAGTATCGTGCACACAGTTGTGAAGTATCGTGCACACAGTGTGACAGTATCGTGACACAGTTGTGACAGTATCGTGCACACTAGCACACAGTTGTGACGTATCGTGGACCGTTGTGCGATCGTCACAGTGTGAAGTATCGTCACACAGTTGTGACAGTATCGTGCACACAGTTGTGACGATCGTGCCACAGCTGGACGTATCGTGCACACAGTTGGCAGTATCGTGCACAAGTTGTGACAGTACGTGACACAGTTGTGGTATCGTGCACACAGTTGTGCAGTATCGTGCCACAGTTGTGACAGTTCGTGACAAGTTGTGACAGTATCGTGCACAGTGTGTATGTGCACAGTTTGACAGTATCGTGCACACAGTTGTGAGTATCGTGCAAGTTGTGACAGTATCGTGCACAGTGTGACAGTATCGTGCACACAGTGTGACAGTATCGTGACACAGTTGTGACAGTATCGTGCACACAGTTGTGACAGTATCGTGCACACAGTGTGACGTATCGGCACACAGTGTGACGTATCGTGCACAGTGTGAAGTATCGTGCACACAGTTGTGACGTATCGTGCAACAGTGTAAGTATCGTGCACACAGTGTGAGTATCGTGCACACAGTTGTGACAGTATCGTGACACAGTTGGACGATCGTGCAACAGTGTAAGTATCGTGACACGTTGGTATCGTGCAATGGACAGTATCGTGACACAGTTGTGCAGTATCGTGACACAGTGACAGTATCGTGCACAGTTGACAGTATCGTGCACACAGTGTGACAGTATCGTGCACACAGTTGGACAGTATCGTGCACACAGTGTGACGTATCGTGCAACAGTTGTGACGTATCGTGCACACGTGTGAAGTATCGTGCAACAGTTTGACAGTATCGTGCACACAGTTGTGACAGTATCGTGCACACAGTTGTGCAGTATGTGCACACAGTTGTGACAGTATCGTGCACACAGTGTGAGATCGTGCACACAGTTGTGACAGATCGTGCCACAGTTGTGAAGTATCGTGACACAGTTGTGACAGTATCGTGCCACAGTGTGAAGTATCTGCACACAGTTGACAGTATCGTGCACACAGTGTGACAGTATCGTACACAGTTTGCAGATCTCACACAGTTGTGACAGTATCGTGCACACAGTTTGACAGTATCGTGACACAGTTGTGCATCAGTTCAATACAGTTTATTTGCAATTTGCAATTAATCTGAACATGTGAATTCTGCACCAGTGTGGTATGTGGTTGTGGTTGTGAGTTGTGGTTGTGGGTTGTGGTATGTGAGTGTGGGTTGTGAGTTTGAGTATGTGAGTTGTGAGTTGTGCAGTTGTGGTTGTGGTGTGCGTTCGTGCCACAGTGTGAAGTATCGTGCACAAGTTGTGCGTATGTGCAAGTTGTGACAGTATGTGCACACAGTTGTGACGTATCGTGCACAGTGTGAGTATGTGCAGTGTGAGTATGTGCACACAGTTGTGGTATGTGCATGTGCGTTGACACAGCTGTGGGGATCGTGACACAGTTGTGGTATGGTGCCACGCTGTGACATATTGCACACACGTGAGTATCTACAGTACAGATCGTGCCACAGTGTGACAGTATCGTGCACACAGCTGTGACAGTATCGTGCACACAGCTGTGAAGTATCGTGCACACAAATGTGCACAGTTCATCGCACACAGTGTGACAGTATCGGCACACGGAATTCACAGTGTGAAGTATCGTCACAAAATTGACAAGTATCGTGCAACAGTTGTGACAGTATCGTGCACACAGTGTGACAGTATCGTGCACATCAGTTGTGACATGTGAATATCGTCACAGTTACTGACAGTATCGTGCAACAGCTGTGACAGTATCGTGCACACAGTTGTGACAGTATCGTGCACACAGTTGTGACAGTATCGTGCACACAGTTGTGACAGTATCGTGCACACAGTTGTGACAGTATCGTGCACACAGTTGTGACAGTATCGTGCACACAGTTGTGACAGTATCGTGCACACAGTTGTGAGTGTATCGTGCACACAGTTGTGACAGTATCGTGCACACAGTTGTGACAGTATCGTGCACACAGTTGTGACAGTATCGTGCACACAGTTGTGAGAGTATCGTGCACACAGTTGTGACAGTATCGTGCACACAGTTGTGACAGTATCGTGCACACAGTTATGACAGTATCTTACACACAGTTGTGACAGTATCGTGCACACAGTTGTGACAGTATCGTGCACACAGTCATGTTGCACTCCAGTGTTTCAAAATAATCTAGATTTATTTGCAATATTTTGCAATTAAAATTTACTGGAACATTGGTGACTAAACTTCCTGCAACACGACACGTGTGTGTGTGTGTGTGTATGTGTGTGTGTGTGTGTGTGTGTATGTGTGTGTGTGTGTGTGTGTGTGTGTGTGTGTGTGTGTGTGTGTGTGTGTGTGTGTGTGTGTATGTGTGTGTGTGTGTATGTGTGTGTGTGTGTGTGTGTGTGTATGTGTGTGTGTGTGTGTGTGTGTGTGTGTGTGTGTGTGTGTGTGTGTGTGTGTGTGTGTGTGTGTATGTGTGTGTGTGTGTGTGTGTGTGTGTGTATGTGTGCGTGTGTGTGTGTGTGTGTGCGTTTGTGTGTGTGTGTGAATGTGTGTGTGTGTGTGTGTGTGTGTGTGTGTGTGTGAATGTGTGTGTGTGTGTGTGTGTGAATGTGTGTGTGTGTGTGAATGTGTGTGTGTGTGTGTGTGTGTGTGTGTACTCACCTGTTTGTGGCTGCAGGGGTCGAGTCATAGCTCCTGGCCCCGCCTCTTCACTGATTGCTACTAGGTCCTCTCTCTCCCTGCTCCATGAGCTCCATCAAACCTCGTCTTAAAACTATGTATGGTTCCTGCCTCCACTACATCGCTTCCCAAGCTATTCCACTTCCTGACAACTCTGTGACTGAAGAAATACTTCCTAACATCCCTGTGATTCATCTGAGTCTTCAACTTCCAGCTGTGTCCCCTTGTTGCTGTGTCCCATCTCTGGAACATTCTGTCTCTGTCCACCTTGTCAATTTCTCTCAGTATTTTATATGTCGTTATCATGTCCCCCCTTTCTCTCCTGTCCTCCAGTGTCGTCAGGTCGATTTCCCTTAACCTCCCCTCGTAGGACATACCCCTTAGCTCCGGGACTAGTCTTGTTGCAAACCTTTGCACTTTCTCTAGCTTCTTTACGTGCTTGGCTAGATGTGGGTTCCAAACTGGTGCTGCATACTCCAGTATGGGCCTAACGTACACAGTGTACAGGGTCCTGAACGATTCTTTATTAAGATGTCGGAATGCTGTTCTTATTTTTGCTAGGCGCCCGTATGCTGCAGCAGTTATTTGGTTGATGTGCGCCTCAGGAGATCTTTTTTCTTGAGTGAGGTTTGTAGTCTCTGGCCCCCTAGGCTGTACTCCGTCTGCGGTCTTCTTTGCCCTTCCCCAATCTTCATGACTTTGCACTTGGTGGGGTTGAACTCCAGGAGCCAATTGCTGGACCAGGCTTGCAGCCTGTCCAGATCCCTTTGTAGTTCTGCCTGGTCCTCGTCCGATTGAATTCTTCTCATCAACTTCACATCATCTGCAAACAGGGACACTTCAGAGTCTATTCCTTCCGTCATTTCGTTCACAAATACCAGAAACAGCACCGGTCCCAGGACCAACCCCTGTGGAACCCCACTCGTCACCGGCGCCCACTCTGACACCTCGCCACGTACCATGACTCTCTGCTGTCTTCCTGACAGACATTCCCTGATCCATTGTAGTGCCTTCCCTGTTACCTCTGCCTGGTCCTCCAGCTTCTGCACTAATCTCTTGTGTGGAACTGTGTCAAACGCTTTCTTACAGTCCAGGAATATGCAATCTACCCACCCCTCTCTCTACACACACACACACATACACACACACACACACCTGGTCAAGCACGTGTGTGTGTTTATGTGTGTGTGTGTATGTGTGTGTGTATGTGTGTGTGTGTATGTGTGTGTGTGTGAATGTGTTAGTTACCATTTTGTCCTAGGCACATGTCGATGAGACACTAGGCCTGTTGTATGTGTGGTGTGTGTGTGTGTGTGTGTGTGTGTGTGTGTGTGTGTAAGGAAACACTTCGAAATGTTTCCGCCCCGCCGGGAATCGAACCCTTGCCCTCCGTGCGTGAAGCGAGAGCTTTAGCCACCAGGCCACCGTGTGTGTGTGTGTGTATGTGTGTGTATGTGTGTGTGTGTGTGTGTGTGTGTGTGTGTGTACTCACCTAATTGTGGTTGCAGGGGTCGATACTCAGCTCCTGGCCCCGCCTCTTCGCTGTCCGCTACTGGGTCTCTGCTCTCCCTGCTCCATGAGCTTTATCATACCTTATCTTAAAACTATGTATGGTTCATGCCTCCACTATATCGTTCGCTAGACTATTCCACTTCCTGACTACTCTATGGCTGAAGAAATGCTTCCTAACATCCCTTTGACTCATCTGAGTCTTCAGCTTCCAGTTGTGCCCCATTGTTTCTGTGTTCCCTCTCTGGAACATCCTGTCACTATCTACCTTGTCGATTCCTCGCAGTATTTTGTATGTCGTTATCATATCTCCTCTAACCCTTCTATCCT
This sequence comes from Cherax destructor, assembly GCA_009830355.1. NCBI lineage: Eukaryota > Metazoa > Arthropoda > Malacostraca > Decapoda > Parastacidae > Cherax > Cherax destructor. Next base: position 25,594 of record WNWK01008182.1, read on the forward strand.
CCAGTGTTGTTAGTACTATTTCCCTCAACCTTTCTTCATAGGACAGTCCCCTGAGTTGTGGAACTAGTCTTGTCGCAAACCTTTGCACTTTCTCTAATTTCTTGACGTGCTTGACCAGGTGTGGGTTCCAGACTGGAGCTGCATACTCTAGTATGGGCCTGACGTACACGGTGTACAGTGTCTTGAACGATTCCTTGTTAAGGTAACGGAACGTGTGTGTGTGTGTGTGTGTGTGTGTGTGTGTGTGTGTGTGTGTGTATACTCATCGATTTGTATTTTTATATTTGTGGTCGCAGCTCCTGTCACTTTCTCTATAATTTATATGTCATGCCGAATAGGTAAAACTGGTCAATTAACAAGAACTCATTTAAAATTAAGTCGTTTCTAAAATTATTATTATAACAAGCGCAACTTAATTTAGCCTAATCCAACTAAATATATTTTATATAAGTTTACAATAATTTAATAATAAATAAACACAATGAAAAATATTTTTTTCGTTAGGTTCAGAATGATTTTTGCGAAATTATTGCATACACTAATTTTCGCTTGCCTTATTCGGCAAGAAGAGCATTGCTATTTAAGCCAATATCACGAGAGAGAGAGAGAGAGAGAGAGAGAGAGAGAGAGAGAGAGAGAGAGAGAGTGAGAGAGAGAGAGGAGAGAGTAAAAGAAGATAAAAAACTAACATTTCACAACATTTAAAAACCCCTAAACTCTGCCACCAGAAACACAAGATCTCACTCTATACTTCCTCTCCACACACCCAAATATTCGCCTTTATATATAGATATATATATATATATATATATATATATATATATATATATATATATATATATATATATATATATATATATATATATATATATATATGGGTGTGTGGAGAGAAAGTATTGAATGAAATCTTGTGTTTCTGGTGGCAGAGTTTAGGGGTTTTTAAATGTTGTGAAATGTTAGTTTTTTATCTTCTTTTACTCTCTCTCTCTCTCTCTCTCTCTCTCTCTCTCTCTCTCTCTCTCTCTCTCTCTCTCTCTCTCTCTACTCTCTCTCCTACTCTCTCTCTCTCTCTCTCTATCTTCAGTGCTAAACTGTATCATCTCAGTTGTCAGTGCTATAACTCAGTATCACCATTGTCAGTGTAAACTGTATCACAGTTGTCAGTGTAAGACTGTATCACTCAGTGTGTCAGTGTAAGACTGTATCACCAGTGTGTCAGTGTAAGACTGTACCACTAGTGTGTCAGTGTAAGACTGTATCACTAGTGTGTCAGTGTAAGACTATATCACTAGTGTGTCAGTGTAAGACTGTATCACCAGTGTGTCAGTGTAAAACTGTATCACCAGTGTGTCAGTGTAAGACTGTATCACCAGTGTGTCAGTGTAAACTTACCAGTGTCATGTAGACTGTATCACCAGTGTGTCAGTGTAAAACTGTATCACCAGTGTGTCAGTGTAAGACTGTATCACAGTGCAGTGTACTGTATCCAGTGTAGGTAAACTGATCACCAGTGTGTCAGTGTAAGACTGTATCACCAGTGTGTCAGTGTAAACTGTATCACCAGTGTGTCAGTGTAAGACTGTAGTTATCACCAGTGTGTCAGTGTAAGACTGTATCACCAGTGTCAGTGTAAAACTATCACGTGTGTAGTGTAAGACTGTACACTAGTGTGTCAGTGTAAAACTGTATCACCAGTGTGTCAGTGTAAGACTGTATCACCAGTGTGTCAGTGTAAAACTGTATCACCAGTGTGTCAGTGTAAAACTGTATCACCAGTGTGTCAGTGTAAGACTGTATCACCAGTGTGTCAGTGTAAAACTGTATCACCAGTGTGTCAGTGTAAGACTGTATCACCAGTGTGTCAGTGTAAAACTGTATCACCAGTGTGTCAAGTGTAAGACTGTATCACCAGTGTGTCAGTGTAAGACTGTATCACCAGTGTGTCAGTGTAAGACTGTATCACCAGTGTGTCAGTGTAAAACTGTATCACCAGTGTGTCAGTGTAAGACTGTATCACCAGTGTGTCAGTGTAAGACTGTATCACCAGTGTGTCAGTGTAAAACTGTATCACCAGTATGTCAGTGTAAGACTGTATCACCAGTGTGTCAGTGTAAGACTGTATCACCAGTGTGTCAGTGTAAGACTGTATCACCAGTGTGTCAGTGTAAGACTGTATCACCAGTGTGTCAGTGTAAGACTGTATCACCAGTGTGTCAGTGTAAGACTGTATCACCAGTGTGTCAGTGTAAGACTGTATCACCAGTGTGTCAGTGTAAAACTGTATCACCAGTGTGTCAGTGTAAACTGTATCACCAGTGTGTCAGTGTAAGACTGTATCACCAGTGTGTCAGTGTAAGACTGTATCACAGTGTGTCAGTGTAAGACTGTATCACCAGTGTGTCAGTGTAAACTGTATCACCAGTGTGTCAGTGTAAGACTGTATCACCAGTGTGTCAGTGTAAAACTGTATCACCAGTGTGTCAGTGTAAAACTGTATCACCAGTGTGTCAAGTGTAAGACTGTATCACTAGTGTGTCAGTGTAAGACTGTATCACTAGTGTGTCAGTGTAAAACTGTATCACCAGTGTGTCAGTGTAAGACTGTATCACCAGTGTGTCAGTGTAAGACTGTATCACCAGTGTGTCAGTGTAAAACTGTATCACCAGTGTGTCAAGTGTAAGACTGTATCACCAGTGTGTCAGTGTAAGACTGTATCACCAGTGTGTCAGTGTAAAACTGTATCACCAGTGTGTCAGTGTAAAACTGTATCACCAGTGTGTCAAGTGTAAGACTGTATCACCAGTGTGTCAGTGTAAGACTGTATCACCAGTGTGTCAGTGTAAAACAACAGTGGTCAGTGTAAACGACCAGTGTGTCAGTGTAAGACTGTATCACCAGTGTGTCAGTGTAAACTGTATCACCAGTGTGTCAGTGTAAGACTGTATCACCAGTGTGTCAGTGTAAAACTGTATCACCAGTGTGTCAGTGTAAAACTGTATCACCAGTGTGTCAGTGTAAACTGTATCACCAGTGTGTCAGTGTAAAACTGTATCACCAGTGTGTCAGTGTAAAACTGTATCACCAGTGTGTCAGTGTAAAACTGTATCACCAGTGTGTCAGTGTAAGACTGTATCACCAGTGTGTCAGTGTAAAACTGTATCACCAGTGTGTCAGTGTAAAACTGTATCACCAGTGTGTCAGTGTAAAACTGTATCACCAGTGTGTCAGTGTAAAACTGTATCACCAGTGTGTCAGTGTAAGACTGTATCACCAGTGTGTCAGTGTAAGATCACTACAACATTTACAAACTCTCTACAACTCTGTGACCTGACACTAACTATCCCACGTATAGTCACCAAGCACAAACACTAATCACTGTGGTGGTGACGATGATGCCACGACGTGGTCACGTCAGTCATCTCTCTCAGTGTGTCATAATTAATGCCTCCAAACACTGGATATATGGTACTATAACCTCTCATTTCTTTAAAGCATGAAGGACTCGGTGGGGAGATATATCACCACGTATTTTATGCTTGACAGAGTTAGATTATTGTACGAAGAAGGAACCAGAGCAAGAGAACAACATTGGACGTACAAGAATAAGAGAGCAACATGACAGGTACCATAATAAGAGAGCAACATGAGAGATACCATAATAAGACAGCTACAATGAGAGGTACCATAATAAGAGAGCAACATGAGAGGTACCATAATAAGAGAGCAACATGAGAGGTACCATAATAAGACAGCTACATGATAGGTACCATAATAAGAGAGCAACATGATATGTACCATAATAAGAGAGCAACATGAGAGGTACCATAATAAGACAGCTACATGAGAGGTACCATAATAAGAGAGCAACATGAGAGGTACCATAATAAGAGAGCAACATGAGAGGTACCATAATAAGAGAGCAACATGACAGGTACCATAATAAGACAGCAACATGACAGGTACCAGAATAAGACAGCTACATGAGAGGTACCATAATAAGAGAGCAACATGACAGGTACCATAATAAGACAGCTACATGACAGGTACCATAATAAGAGAGCAACATGACAGGTACCATAATAAGACAGCTACATGAGAGGTACCATAATAAGAGAGCAACATGAGAGGTACCATAATAAGAGAGCAACATGAGAGGTACCATAATAAGACAGCTACATGAGAGGTACCATAATAAGAGAGCAACATGAGAGGTACCATAATAAGACAGCAACATGACAGGTACCATAATAAGACAGCAACATGACAGGTACCAGAATAAGAGAGCAACATGAGAGGTACCATAATAAGAGAGCAACATGAGAGGTACCAGAATAAGAGAGCAACATGACAGGTACCATAATAAGACAGCTACATGAGAGGTACCAGAATAAGAGAGCAACATGAGAGGTACCATAATAAGAGAGCAACATGAGAGGTACCATAATAAGACAGCAACATGACAGGTACCATAATAAGACAGCAACATGACAGGTACCATAATAAGACAGCAACATGACAGGTACCAGAATAAGACAGCAACATGACAAGTACCAGAATAAGAGAGCAACATGAGAGGTACCATAATAAGACAGCCACATGACAGGTACCATAATAAGAGAGCAACATGACAGGTACCATAATAAGAGAGCAACATGACAGGTACCATAATAAGACAGCAACATGACAGGTACCATAATAAGAGAGCAACATGACAGGTACCAGAATAAGAGAGCAACATGAGAGGTACCATAATAAGAGAGCAACATGACAAGTACCATAATAAGACAGCAACATGACAGGTACCATAATAAGAAAGCAACATGACAGGTACCATAATAAGACAGCAACATGACAGGTACCAGAATAAGAGAGCAACACGAGAGGTACCATAATAAGAGAGCAACATGAGAGGTACCAGAATAAGAGAGCAACATGAGAGGTACCATAATAAGAGAGCAACATGAGAGGTACCATAATAAGAGAGCAACATGAGAGGTACCAGAATAAGAGAGCAACATGAGAGGTACCATAATAAGAAAGCACCATGACAGGTACCATAATAAGAGAGCAACATGAGAGGTACCATAATAAGACAGCTACATGAGAGGTACCATAATAAGAGAGCAACATGACAGGTACCATAATAAGAGAGCAACATGAGAGGTACCATAATAAGAGAGCAACATGACAGGTACCATAATAAGACAGCAACATGAGAGGTACCAGAATAAGAGAGCAACATGAGAGGTACAATAATAAGACAGCTACATGAGAGGTACCATAATAAGAGAGCAACATGACAGGTACCATAATAAGAGAGCAACATGAGAGGTACCATAATAAGAGAGCAACATGAGAGGTACCATAATAAGAGAGCAACATGAGATGTACCATAATAAGACAGCTACATGAGAGGTACCATAATAAGAGAGCAACATGACAGGTACCATAATAAGACAGCTACATGAGAGGTACCATAATAAGAGAGCAACATGACATGTACCATAATAAGAGAGCAACATGAGAGGTACCATAATAAGAGAGCAACATGAAAGGTACCATAATAAGAGAGCAACATGAGATGTACCATAATAAGACAGCTACATGAGAGGTACCATAATAAGATAGCAACATGACAGGTACCATAATAAGACAGCAACATGACAGGTACCAGAATAAGAGAGCAACATGAGAGGTACCATAATAAGAGAGCAACATGAGAGGTACCAGAATAAGAGAGCAACATGAGAGGTACCATAATAAGAGAACAACATGAGAGGTACCATAATAAGAGAGCAACATGAGAGGTACCATAATAAGAGAGCAACATGAGAGGTACCATAATAAGAGAGCAACATGAGAGGTACCATAATAGGAGAGCAACATGAGGTACCATAATAAGAGAGCAACATGAGAGGTACCATAATAAGAGAGCAACATGAGAGGTACCATAATAGGAGAGCAACATGAGAGGTACCATAATAAGAGAGCAACATGAGGTACCATAATAAGAGAGCAACATGAGGTACCATAATAAGAGAGCAACATGAGGTACCATAATAAGAGAGCAACATGAGAGGTACCATAATAATAGAGCAACATGAGAGGTACCATAATAGGAGAGCAACATGACAGGTACCATAATAAGACAGCAACATGACAGGTACCATAATAAGAGAGCAACATGAGAGGTACCATAATAAGACAGCAACATGAGAGGTACCATAATAAGAGAGCAACATGAGAGGTACCATAATAAGAGAACACAAACTTTACGTCAGAAATGTTTATTTTTTATGGTAAGTGTTACGAGAGCTTTGTCAGAAGATAACAGTTAATCACACTTCTCGAGGACAAGATAACAGTTAATCACACTTCTCGAGGACAAGATAACAGTTAATCACACTACTCGAGGACAAGATAACAGTTAATCACACTACTCGAGGCCAAGATAACAGTTAATCACACTACTCGAGGACAAGATAACAGTTAATCACACTTCTCGAGGACAAGATAACAGTTAATCACACTACTCGAGGACAAGATAACAGTTAATCACACTTCTCGAGGACAAGATAACAGTTAATCCCACTACTCGAGGACAAGATAACAGTTAATCACACTACTCGAGGACAAGATAACAGTTAATCACACTACTCGAGGACAAGATAACAGTTAATCACACTTCTCGAGGACAAGATAACAGTTAATCACACTACTCGAGGACAAGATAACAGTTAATCACACTTCTCGAGGACAAGATAACAGTTAATCACACTACTCGAGGACAAGATAACAGTTAATCACACTACTCGAGGACAAGATAACAGTTAATCACACAACTCGAGGACAAGATAACAGTTAATCACACTACTCGAGGACAAGATAACAGTTAATCACACTACTCGAGGACAAGATAACAGTTAATCACACTACTCGAGGACAAGATAACAGTTAATCACACTACTCGAGGACAAGATAACAGTTAATCACACTTCTCGAGGACAAGATAACAGTTGATCACACTTCTCGAGGACAAGATAACAGTTAATCACACTACTCGAGGGCAAGATAACAGTTAATCACACTACTCGAGGCCAAGATAACAGTTAATCACACTACTCGAGGACAAGATAACAGTTAATCACACTTCTCGAGGACAAGATAACAGTTAATCACACTACTCGAGGACAAGATAACAGTTAATCACATCTCGAGACAAGATAACAGTTAATCCACTACTCGAGGACAAGATAACAGTTAATCACACTACTCGAGGACAAGATAACAGTAAATCACACTACTCGAGGACAAGATAACAGTTAATCACAGTTCTCGAGGACAAGATAACAGTTATTACTCAACGTAACATCCACTTCGAGGACAAGATAACAGTTAATCACACTACTCGAGGACAAGATAACAGTTAATCACACTACTCGAGGACAAGATAACAGTTAATCACACTACTCGAGGATAAGATAACAGTTAATCACACTACTCGAGGACAAGATAACAGTTAATCACACTACTCGAGGACAAGATAACAGTTAATCACACTACTCGAGGACAAGATAACAGTTAATCACACTACTCGAGGACAAGATAACAGTTAATCACACTACTCGAGGACAAGATAACAGTTAATCACATACTCGAGGACAAGATAACAGTTAATCACACTACTCGAGGACAAGATAACAGTTAATCACACTACTGAGGATAAGATAACAGTTAATCACACTACTCGAGGACAAGATAACAGTTAATCACACTACTCGAGGACAAGATAACAGTTAATCACACTACTCGAGGACAAGATAACAGTTAATCACACTACTCGAGGACAAGATAACAGTTAATCACACTACTCGAGGACAAGATAACAGTTAATCACACTACTCGAGGATAAGATAACAGTTAATCACACTACTCGAGGACAAGATAACAGTTAATCACACTACTCGAGGACAAGATAACAGTTAATCACACTACTGAGGACAAGATAACAGTTAATCACACTACTCGAGGACAAGATAACAGTTAATCACACTACTCGAGGACAAGATAACAGTTAATCACACTACTCGATGACAAGATAACAGTTAATCACACTACTCGAGGACAAGATAACAGTTAATCACACTACTCGAGGACAAGATAACAGTTAATCACACTACTCGAGGACAAGATAACAGTTAATCACACTACTCGAGGACAAGATAACAGTTAATCACACTACTCGAGGACAAGATAACAGTTAATCACACTACTCGAGGACAAGATAACAGTTAATCACCTACTCGAGGATAAGATAACAGTTAATCACACTACTCGAGGACAAGATAACAGTTAATCCACTACTCAGGACAAGATAACAGTTAATCACACTACTCGAGGACAAGATAACAGTTAATCACACTACTCGAGGACAAGATAACAGTTAATCACACTACTCGAGGACAACTCACAATGCTTCTTTCTTTCTGGTAGTTTCGCTTCATCTCTCATTGTCTACTTACGTCCCTCCATCTGCCTCTCTCCCTCCATCTGCCTCTCTCCCTCCATCTGCCTCTCTCACTCCATCTGCCTCTCTCCCTCCATCTGCCTCTCTCCCTCCATCTGCCTCTCTCCCTCCATCTGCCTCTCTCCCTCCATCTGCCTCTCTCCCTCCATCTGCCTCTCTCCCTCCATCTGCCTCTCTCCCTCCATCTGCCTCTCTCCCTCCATCTGCCTCTCTCCCTCCATCTGCCTCTCTCCCTCCATTGCCTCTACTCCCTCCATCTGCCTCTCTCCTCCATCTGCCACTCTCCTCCAATCTCTATTGCCTCTCTCCTCCATCTGCCTCTCTCCTCCATCTGCCTCTCTCTCCATCTGCCTCTCTCCCTCCATCTGCCTCTCTCCCTCCATCTGCCTCTCTCCCTCCATCTGCCTCTCTCCCTCCCTCCTACGATGAAAGAACAGTATGCAAGGAAAAAAATCTGTGGAGGGGACGGGATAGGAATTTAATATATGGAATAGTTTTCTGAGAGAAGAGGGAGGTGGTGAAGGCTTGTTGTATTAAGCTGCAAAAAACCTCGTCTACTGTGGCTTAGTTGTTGTTCTAACACCAAACACACATTCCTAACACCAAACACACCTTTCTAAAACCAAACACACATTCCTAACACCAAACACACCTTCATAACACCAAACACACCTTCCTAACACCAAACACACCTTCCTAACACCAAACACACCTTCCTAACACCAAACACACCTTCCTAACACCAAACACACCTTCCTAACACCAAACACACCTTCCTAACACCAAACACACTTTCCTAACACCAAACACACCTTCCTAACACCAAACACATTCCTAACACCAAACACACCTTCCTAACACCAAACACACCTTCCTAACACCAAACACACCTTCCTAACACCAAACACACCTTCCTAACACCAAACACACATTCCTAACACCAAACACACCTTTCTAACACCAAACACACCTTCCTAACACCAAACACACCTTCCTAACACAAAACACACCTTCCTAACACCAAACACACCTTCCTAACACCAAACACACCTTCCTAACACCAAACACACCTTCCTAACACCAAACACACCTTCCTAACACCAAACACACCTTCCTAACACCAAACACACCTTCTAACACCAAACACACCTTCCTAACACCAAACACACCTTCCTAACACCAAACACACCTTCCTAACACCAAACACACCTTCCTAACACCAAACACACCTTCCTAACACCAAACACACATTCCTAACACCAAACACACCTTCCTAACACCAAACACACCTTTCTAACACCAAACACACCTTCCTAACACCAAACACACCTTCCTAACACCAAACACACATTCCTAACACCAAACACACATTCCTAACACCAAACACACCTTCCTAACACCAAACACACCTTCCTAACACCAAACACACCTTCCTAACACCAAACACACCTTCCTAACACCAAACACACCTTCCTAACACCAAACACACCTTCCTAACACCAAACACACATTCCTAACACCAAACACACCTTCCTAACACCAAACACACCTTCCTAACACCAAACACACATTCCTAACACCAAACACACCTTCCTAACACCAAACACACATTCCTAACACCAAACACACCTTTATAACACCAAACACACATTCCTAACACCAAACACACATTCCTAACACCAAACACACCTTCCTAACACCAAACACACCTTCCTAACACCAAACACACCTTCCTAACACCAAGCACACATTCCTAACACCAACACACCTTCCTAACACCAAACACACATTCCTAACACCAAACACACCTTCCTAACACCAAACACACCTTCCTAACACCTAACACACCTTCCTAACACCAAACACACCTTCCTAACACCATCCTCACCATTATACATTCTTAGACTTATTATGACTGAATCATAATCTAATAATTCATATGTATATATATATATATATATATATATATATATATATATATATATATATATATATATATATATATATATATATATATATATATATATATATATATATATATATATATATATATATATAACACACACACACATATATATATATATGTGTGTGTGTGTGTATGTGTTATTATTTCCTTTTTGTTCACTAGATCACAACATAGTGTTCACTAGATCACAACATGGTGTTCACTAGATCACAACATAGTGTTCACTAGATCACAACATAGTGTTCACTAGATCACAACATGGTGTTCACTAGATCACAACATAGTGTTCACTAGATCACAACATGGTGTTCACTATATCACAACATAGTGTTCACTAGATCACAACATAGTGTTCACTAGATCACAGCATAGTGTTCACTAGATTACAACATAGTGTTCACTAGATCACAACATGGTGTTCACTAGATCACAACATGGTGTTCACTAGATCACAACATAGTGTTCACTAGATCACAACATAGTGTTCACTTGATCACAACATGGTGTTCACTAGATCACAACATAGTGTTCACTAGATCACAACATAGTGTTCACTAGATCACAACATGGTGTTCACTAGATCACAACATGTTGTTCACTAGATCACAACATGGTGTTCACTAGATCACAACATGGTGTTCACTAGATCACAACATAGTGTTCACTAGATCACAACATAGTGTTCACTAGATCACAACATGGCGTTCACTAGATCACAACATGGTGTTCACTATATCACAACATAGTGTTCACTAGATCACAACATGGTGTTCACTAGATCACAACATAGTGTTCACTAGATCACAACATAGTGTTCACTAGATCACAACATGGCGTTCACTAGATCACAACATGTGTTCACTAGATCACAACATGGTGTTCACTAGATCACAACATAGTGTTCACTAGATCACAACATGGTGTTCACTAGATCACAACATAGTGTTCACTAGATCACAACATAGTGTTCACTAGATCACAACATGGTGTTCACTAGATCACAACATTGTGTTCACTAGATCACAACATGGTGTTCACTAGATCACAACATAGTGTTCACTAGATCACAACATGGTGTTCACTAGATCACAACATAGTGTTCACTAGATCACAACATAGTGTTCACTAGATCACAACATGGTGTTCACTAGATCACAACATGGTGTTCACTAGATCACAACATGGTGTTCACTAGATCACAACATAGTGTTCACTAGATCACAACATAGTGTTCACTAGATCACAACATGGTGTTCACTAGATCACAACATAGTGTTCACTAGATCACAACATAGTGTTCACTAGATCACAACATAGTGTTCACTAGATCACAACATAGTGTTCACTAGATCACAACATAGTGTTCACTAGATCACAACATAGTGTTCACTAGATCACAACATAGTGTTCACTAGATCACAACATGGTGTTCACTAGATCACAACATGGTGTTCACTAGATCACAACATAGTGTTCACTAGATCACAACATAGTGTTCACTAGATCACAACATGGTGTTCACTAAATCACAACATGGTGTTCACTAGATCACAACATAGTGTTCACTAGATCACAACATGGTGTTCACTAGATCACAACATAGTGTTCACTAGATCACAACATAGTGTTCACTAGATCACAACATAGTGTTCACTAGATCACAACATGGTGTTCACTAGATCACAACATGGTGTTCACTAGATCACAACATAGTGTTCACTAGATCACAACATGGTGTTCACTAGATCACAACATAGTGTTCACTAGATCACAACATGGTGTTCACTAAATCACAACATGGTGTTCACTAGATCACAACATAGTGTTCACTAGATCACAACATAGTGTTCACTAGATCACAACATAGTGTTCACTAGATCACAACATGGTGTTCACAAATCACTAACATGGTGTTCTTAGATACAACAAGTGTAAGAACATTGATCATAGATGCTTGTAAAGTGTAACATTGTAACATAGGTGCTTGTAAAGTGTAAGCATTGTAACTTGAACATTTCGATAGCTTGTAAAGTGTAAGCATTGTAACAATGCTTGTAAAGTGTAAGCATTGTAACATAGATGCTTGTAAAGTGTAAGCATTGTAACATAGTGCTTGTAAAGTGTAAGCATTGTAACATAGATGCTTGTAAAGTGTAACATTGTAACATAGATGCTTGTAAAGTGTAAAGCATTGTAACACTAGATGCTTGTAAAGTGTAAGCATTGTAACATAGATGCTTGTAAAGTGTAAACATTGTAACATAGGTGCTTGTAAAGTGTAAGCATTGTAACACAGATGCTTGTAAAGTGTAAGCATTGTAACATAGGTGCTTGTAAAGTGTAAGCATTGTAACATAGATGCTTGTAAAGTGTAAACATTGTAACATAGGTGCTTGTAAAGTGTAAGCATTGTAACACAGATGCTTGTAAAGTGTAAGCATTGTAACATAGATGCTTGTAAAGTGTAAGCATTGTAACACAGATGCTTGTAAAGTGTAAGCATTGTAACATAGGTGCTTGTAAAGTGTAAGCATTGTAACACAGATGCTTGTAAAGTGTAAGCATTGTAACATAGATGCTTGTAAAGCGTAAGCATTGTAACATAGGTGCTTGTAAAGTGTAAGCATTGAACATAGGTGCTTGTAAAGTGTAAGCATTGTAACATAGGTGCTTGTAAAGTGTAAGCATTGTAACACAGATGCTTGTAAAGTGTAAGCATTGTAACATAGGTGTTTGTAAAGTGTGAACGTTCTGACGTGGACATTGGTATATAGGAACTTCTTAGTGTATTTCCTTACAAAGTGTGTATGTTGAAACATATCTGCTCCTAAACTATGAATAACGTTGTAAATGTTTCTTATACAAAGAGAAGGAAAACAGAGGCGTTGCGGTTTCTGTGTTTACAAAGGTAGCGTTCGTGTAAACTGGGCTTCATCAGCTGCTGGAGGATTGTTGCCTCGTTCGTGAGGGTTATTTACAAAGGTGGTCATGCTGAAGTGTACACAAGAGACTTCAGAATGAACGGGTTAAAGTAGTCGAGGCGGAATGTTAGGTGTAAACCCCTGAGGGGTTATCACAAGTGTGAGTGAAGGTTCTCAAATATTTGGTCGTGTGTTTTGCTCCTAGTGAACGGAGGGTCGAGCCTCCACCAGACTTTTGCGCTGAATGACTCACAACGTTTTGGCGTTTCACATAAAGTAAAAATAAAGTCACATTTGGGGATATACAGCTTGTGTATTTATTGTACTTTTTTAAAGCTTCAGCTGTGTGTCTGGATCAGTGATGGTTACTGCCCCAAAGGTAACCAGTACACTTGGATCAGTGATGGTTACTGCCACAAAGGTGACCAGTACACTTGGATCAGTGATGGTTACTGCCACAAAGGTAACCAGTACACTTGGATCAGTGATGGTTACTGCCCCAAAGGTAACCAGTACACGTGGATCAGTGATGGTTACTGCCACAAAGGTGACCAGTACACTTGGATCAGTGATGGTTACTGCCACAAAGGTGACCAGTACACTTGGATCAGTGATGGTTACTGCCACAAAGGTAACCAGTACACCTGGATCATTGGTGGTTACTGCCACAAAGGTAACCAGTACACCTGGATCAGTGGTGGTTACTGCTACAAAGATAACCAGTACACTTGGATCAGTGGTGGTTACTGCCACAAAGGTAACCAGTACACGTGGATCAGTGGTGGTTACTGCCACAAAGGTGACCAGTACACTTGGATCAGTGATGGTTACTGCTACAAAGGTAACCAGTACACCTGGATCATTGGTGGTTACTGCTACAAAGGTAACCAGTACACTTGGATCATTGGTGGTTACTGCTACAAAGGTAACCAGTACACCTGGATCATTGGTGGTTACTGCTACAAAGGTAACCAGTACACTTGGATCAGTGATGGTTACTGCTACAAAGGTAACCAGTACACCTGGATCATTGGTGGTTACTGCTACAAAGGTAACCAGTACACTTGGATCATTGGTGGTTACTGCTACAAAGGTAACCAGTACACCTGGATCATTGGTGGTTACTGCTACAAAGGTAACCAGTACACTTGGATCATTGGTGGTTACTGCTACAAAGGTAACCAGTACACCTGGATCATTGGTGGTTACTGCTACAAAGGTAACCAGTACACTTGGATCATTGGTGGTTACTGCTACAAAGGTAACCAGTACACCTGGATCATTGGTGGTTACTGCCACAAAGGTAACCAGTACACTTGGATCAGTGGTGGTTACTGCCACAAAGGTAACCAATACACCTGAATCAGTGGTGGTTACTGCTACAAAGGTAACCAGTACACTTGGATCAGTGGTGGTTACTGCCACAAAGGTAACCAGTACACCTGGATCATTGGTGGTTACTGCTACAAAGGTAACCAGTACACTTGGATCAGTGATGGTTACTGCCACAAAGGTAACCAGTACACTTGGATCAGTGGTGGTTACTGCCACAAAGGTAACCAATACACCTGAATCAGTGGTGGTTACTGCTACAAAGGTAACCAGT
Organism: Cherax destructor; assembly: GCA_009830355.1. Taxonomy (NCBI): domain Eukaryota; kingdom Metazoa; phylum Arthropoda; class Malacostraca; order Decapoda; family Parastacidae; genus Cherax; species Cherax destructor. Next base: position 40,614 of record WNWK01008182.1, read on the forward strand.
ACACTTGGATCAGTGATGGTTACTGCTACAAAGGTAACCAGTACACTTGGATCATTGGTGGTTACTGCTACAAAGGTAACCAGTACACTTGGATCAGTGGTGGTTACTGCCACAAAGGTAACCAGTACACCTGGATCAGTGGTGGTTACTGCCACAAAGGTAACCAATACACCTGGATCATTGGTGGTTACTGCTACAAAGGTGACCAGTACACTGGAGGTTTTAGTTTATCACGGGATTATCTTAATAATAAATACAAAATTGAATCACCTGCTTGAATGACCAGCTAATTTATGTTAACTGGCTTATGTTAACTAGCTTAAGTGGCTTGTGCTAACTACATTGTGTTAACTATCGTGTGTTTGCGTGCAGTCAATGGTTTATTAAACTGTCGCTGCATCTTGGGAAAAGTGAAGCTTTTAGTACATGGTTAAATAAATATTTTACTTATAACATCCCCATCCCTCCCTATCCCTCGTCCCCTCTAACCTCTCTCCTTTACCTCGTTTCTCATATCTCCTCTCCCTCTCCCCTTATTCTTCATCCTGTTCTGTGTATGGGATAGGCTATCATGAGAGATAGTAATAGTTACCCCAGTTCTGCTGGAAGGAAACACTGAAAGCTGCCCTGGCTGGTGGACCACTGCTGGAATACTGGAAGCTGTCCTGGCTGGTGGACGATTGCTGGAATACTGGAAGCTGCCCTGGCTGGTGGACCACTGCTGGAATACTGGAAGCTGCCCTGGCTGGTGGACCACTGCTGGAATACTGAAAGCTGTCCTGGCTGGTGGACGACTGCTGGAATACTGGAAGCTGCCCTGGCTGGTGGACCACTGCTGGAATACTGAAAGCTGTCCTGGCTGGTGGACCACTGCTGGAATACTGGAAGCTGCCCTGGCTGGTGGACCACTGCTGGAATACTGGAAGCTGCCCTGGCTGGTAGACCACTGCTGGAATACTGGAAGCTGCCCTGGCTGGTGGACCACTGCTCTAATACTGGAAGCTGCCCTGGCTGGTGGACCACTGCTGGAATACTAGAAGCTGTCCTGGCTGGTAGACCACTGCTGGAATACTGGAAGCTGCCCTGGCTGGTGGACCACTGCTGGAATACTGGAAGCTGTCCTGGCTGGTGGACCACTGCTGGAATACTGGAAGCTGTCCTGGCTGGTGGACCACTGCTGGAATACTGGAAGCTGTCCTGGCTGGTGGACCACTGCTGGAATACTGAAGCTGCCTGGCTGGTGGACCACTGCTGGAATACTGGAAGCTGCCTGGCTGGTGGACCACTGCTGGAATACTGAAGCTGCCTGGCTGGTGGACCACTGCTGGAATACTGGAAGCTGTCCTGGCTGGTGGACCACTGCTGGAATACTGGAAGCGCTGGCTGGTGGACCACTGCTGAATACTGAAGCGCGGCTGGTGGACCACTGCTGGAATACTGGAAGCTGCCCTGGCTGGTGGACCACTGCTGGAATACTGGAAGCTGCCCTGGCTGGTGGACCACTGCTGGAATACTGAAGCTGTCCTGGCTGGTGGACCACTGCTGGAATACTGGAAGCCCGGCGTGGACCACTGCTGGAATACTGAAGTGCTGCTGGTGGACCACTGCTGGAATACTGGAAGCTGTCCTGGCTGGTGGACCACTGCTGGAATACTGAAGCTGTCCCTGTGGCTGGTCGGACCCCTGCTGGAGGGAAAACTGGAAGGCCTGCTTCCTGGCTGGTGGACCACTGCTGGAATACTGGAAGCTGTCCTGGCTGGTGGACCACTGCTGGAATACTGGAAGCTGCCCTGGCTGGTGGACCACTGCTGGAATACTGAAGCTCCGGCTGTGGACAGCTACGAAGCTCCTGGCTGGTGGACCACTGCTGGAATACTGGAAGCTGTCCTGGCTGGTGGACCACTGCTGGAATACTGGAAGCTGTCCTGGCTGGTGACCACTGCTGGAATACTGAAGCTGCCGCTGGTGACCACTGCTGGAATACTGAAGCGCCTGGCTGGTGGACCACTGCTGGAATACTGAAGCTGCCTGGCTGGTGACCACTGCTGGAATACTGAAGCGCTCCGGCTGGTGACCACTGCTGGAATACTGAACGTCCGGCTGGTGACCATCTGGAATACTGAAGCTGGTCTGAATACTGAAGCTCGGCTGGACAGGATACAGTCCCTGCTGTCTGAATACTGGAAGCTGCCTGGCTGGTGGACCACTGCTGGAATACTGAAGCTCCCTGGCTGGTGGACCACTGCTGGAATACTGGAAGCTGCACTGCTGAATACTGAAGGGCTGGCTGGACCACTGCTGGAATACTGAAGCTCCGCTGGTGACCTCGGAATACTGAAGTCTCGGACCACTGCTGGAATACTGGAAGGCCGGCTGTACCACTGGGTGGAATACTGAAGCTGTCCCCACTGCTGGAATACTGAAGCCTGCTTCCACTGCTGAATATGAAGGTCTGGCTGGACCACTGCTGGAATACTGGAAGCGTCCTGGCTGGTGGACCACTGCTGGAATACTGGAAGCTGTCCTGGCTGGTGGACCACGCTGGAATACTGAAGCTCCCGCTGGTGGGCACTGCTGATCTGAAGCTGCCCGCTGTGGACCACTGCTGGAATACTGGGAAACTCCTGGCTGGTGGACATTACTGAAGTTCCTGGCTGGTGGACCAGCTGGAATACTGAAGCTCCTCATTGACCTCTATACTGAAGCGTCGCTGTGCCCCTGCTGAATACTGAAGCTGCCTGGTGACACTGCTATCTGAAGCTCCTCGGTGACCAGCAATACTGAAGCTCCTGGCTTGACACTATACTGAAGTCTCCCAGCTCACGCTTGACATACTGAAGTCTCCCAGCTCAGGTTGACACTACTGAAGTTCCCAGCTCTAGGTTGACATACTGAAGTCTCCCAGCTCAGGTGACACTACTGAAGTACTACTGTCCAGCTCAGGTTGACATTATCTGAAGTTCCCAGCTGGTGACATGTACTTGGACGTATACTGAAGTCTCTCTCTTACGAAGCTCAGAGTTGACATACTGAAGTCTCCCAGCTCAGGTTGACATATCTGAAGTCTCCCAGCTCAGTTGACATTATGAAGTCTCCCAGCTCACGTTGACATACTGAAGTCTCCCAGCTCAGTTGACAATATTGAAGTCTCCCAGCTCAGGTTGACATATTGAAGTCTCCCAGCTCAGGTTGACAATTGAAGTCTCCAGCTCAGGTTGACATTCTGAAGTCTCCCAGCTCAGGTGACATTACTGAAGTCTCCCAGCTCAGGCTGACACTACGAATCCCCAGCTCAGTGACATTGAAGTCTCCCAGCTCAGTTGACAATATGAAGTCTCCCAGCTCAGGTTGACATTGAAGTCTCCCAGCTCAGGCTTGACATACTGAAGTCTCCCAGCTCAGGTTGACATATGAAGTCTCCCAGCTCAGTTGACAAATTGAGTCTCAGCCAGGTGACATTACTGAAGTCTCCCAGCTCAGGTTGACACTACTGAAGTCTCCCAGCTCAGGTTGACAATATTGAAGTCTCCCAGCTCAGGTTGACAATATTGAAGTCTCCCAGCTCAGGTTGACATTACTGAAGTCTCCCAGCTCAGGTTGACACTACTGAAGTTTCCCAGCTCAGGTTGACATTACTGAAGTCTCCCAGCTCAGGTTGACACTACTGAAGTCTCCCAGCTCTGGTTGACAATATTGAAGTCTCCCAGCTCAGGTTGACATTACTGAAGTCTCCCAGCTCAGGTTGACATTACTGAAGTCTCCCAGCTCAGGTTGACTCTACTGAAGTCTCCCAGCTCAGGTTGACAATATTGAAGTCTCCCAGCTCAGGTTGACATTACTGAAGTCTCCCAGCTCAGGTTGACATTACTGAGTCTCCCGCTCAGGTTGACATATGAAGTCTCCCAGCTCAGGTTGACAATATTGAAGTCTCCCAGCTCAGGTTGACATTACTGAAGTCTCCCAGCTCAGGTTGACACTACTGAAGTCTCCCAGCTCTGGTTGACATTACTGAAGTCTCCCAGGTCAAGCTGACACTTCACAAGTCCCCTAGCTCAAACTCACATGCTGAAGTCTCTCAGCTCATGTTATTAAATTAGACACATATGCAACACTTGGGTATCTTTATTGAGGAAACGTTTCGCCACACAGTGGCTTCATCAGTTCAATACAAAGTAGAAAGTTGAAAAGAGAGGAGGAGTTTGAGGTAATCAGTCCCTCGGCCTGGATTCGATATGTTCAGTCCATCAATCTTGAAGCATCGACTCCAGGCCGAGAGACTGATTACCTCAAACTCATCCTCTCTTTTCAACTTTCTACTTTGTACTGGACTGATGAAGCCACTGTGTGGCGAAACGTTTTCCTCAATAAAGATACCTAAGTGTTGCATATGTGTCTAATTTAACAACTTGTCGGTTCTTTGAACCATTCATCTACTCTCAGCTCATGTTGACACTACTGAAGTCTCCCAACTCAGCATGACACTACTGAAGTCTCCCAACTCAGGATGGCACTAGTGAAGTCTCCCAGCTCAGGCTGACACTGCTGACATCTCTCAGCTCAGACTGACACTGCTAACGTGTCCCAGCTCAGGCTGACACTGCTGACGTCTCTCAGCTCAGATTGACACTGCTGACGTCTCTCAGCTCAGATTGACACTGCTGACGTCTCTCAGCTCAATTCAGGCTGACATTTCAACTCAATGTTTATAATCCATGCTGTGTGATATAACAAGAGAAGGTAACACAGCGCTGTTGTTCCCACTGTGTAACTATCATACAGTATAATGTTGTTCCCACTGTGTAACTATCATACAGTATAATGTTGTTCCCACTGTGTAACTATCGTACAGTATAATGTTACCACTGTGTAACTATCATACAGTATAATGTTACCACTGTGTAACTATCATACAGTAAATGTTACCACTGTGTAACTATCATACAGTATAATGTTCCTACTGTGTAACTATCATACAGTATAATGTTCCCACTGTGTAACTTTCATACAGTATAATGTTATCACTGTGTAACTATCGTACAGTATAATGTTCCCACTGTGTAACTTTCATACAGAATAATGTTCCCACTGTGTAACTTTCATACAGAATAATGTTACCACTGTGTAACTATCATACAGTATAATGTTCCCACTGTGTAACTTTCATACAGAATAATGTTCCCACTGTGTAACTATCGTACAGTATAATGTTGTTCCCACTGTGTAACTATCGTACAGTATAATGTTGTTCCCACTGTGTAACTATCATACAGTATAATGTTGTTCCCACTGTGTAACTATCATACAGTATAATGTTGTTCCCACTGTGTAACTATCATACAGTATAATGTTGTTCCCACTGTGTAACTATCATACAGTATAATGTTGTTCCCACTGTGTAACTATCATACAGTATAATGTTGTTCCCACTGTGTAACTATCATACAGTATAATGTTGTTCCCACTGTAATTATCATACAGAATAATGTTGTTCCCACTGTGTAACTATCATACAGTATAATGTTCCTACTGTGTAACTATCATACAGTATAATGTTACCACTGTGTAACTATCGTACAGTATAATGTTCCCACTGTGTAACTTTCATACAGAATAATGTTCCCACTGTGTAACTTTCATACAGAATAATGTTACCACTGTGTAACTATCATACAGTATAATGTTCCCACTGTGTAACTTTCATACAGAATAATGTTCCCACTGTGTAACTATCGTACAGTATAATGTTGTTCCCACTGTGTAATTATCATACAGTATAATGTTGTTCCCACTGTGTAACTATCATACAGTATAATGTTGTTCCCACTGTAACTATCATACAGAATAATGTTGTTCCCACTGTGTAATTATCATACAGTATAATGTTGTTCCCACTGTGTAACTATCATACAGTATAATGTTGTTCCCACTGTAACTATCATACAGAATAATGTTGTTCCCACTGTGTAACTATCATACAGTATAATGTTGTTCCCACTGTAACTATCATACAGAATAATGTTGTTCCCACTGTGTAACTATCATACAGTATAATGTTGTTCCCACTGTGTAACTATCATACAGTATAATGTTGTTCCCACTGTAACTATCATACAGTATAATGTTGTTCCCACTGTGTAACTATCATACAGTATAATGTTACCACTGTGTAACTATCGTACAGTATAATGTTCCCACTGTGTAACTTTCATACAGAATAATGTTCCCACTGTGTAACTTTCATACAGAATAATGTTACCACTGTGTAACTATCATACAGTATAATGTTCCCACTGTGTAACTTTCATACAGAATAATGTTCCCACTGTGTAACTATCGTACAGTATAATGTTGTTCCCACTGTGTAATTATCATACAGTATAATGTTGTTCCCACTGTGTAACTATCATACAGTATAATGTTGTTCCCACTGTAACTATCATACAGAATAATGTTGTTCCCACTGTGTAACTATCATACAGTATAATGTTGTTCCCACTGTAACTATCATACAGAATAATGTTGTTCCCACTGTGTAACTATCATACAGTATAATGTTGTTCCCACTGTAACTATCATACAGAATAATGTTGTTCCCACTGTGTAACTATCATACAGTATAATGTTGTTCCTGTCATATGTATATCTTATGTACCATATGCATATACTTGTGTAGTACCAGCTATATTTATATTTAAGATTCCTAGCATAGCTACCTGTGATGTCATCTGTGATGTCACACGTCTCGCATGTGGGACGCTTTCCCCAAGCGCCCACTCTCATTATCTCGACGGTAGGCCTAGACTACGAAACAGGTATAGCTGGGTTCTCCTCACTCACTCAATATATCTACAATACCATCCATCCGTGAGTTTATATACAACCATATT
>WNWK01008182.1:52500-86871 GCA_009830355.1 Cherax destructor
CAGTGTTTCCACTGTCTTACACACTGTTTCCACTGTCTTACACACTGTTTCCACTGTCTTACACACTGTTACCACTGTCTTACACACTGTTACCACTGTCTTACACACTGTTTCCACTGTCTTACACACTGTTACCACTGTCTTACACACTGTTACCACTGTCTTACACACTGTTACCACTGTCTTACACATTGTTTCCACTGTCTTACACACTGTTACCACTGTCTTACACACTGTTACCACTGTCTTACACACTGTTACCACTGTCTTACACACTGTTTCCACTGTCTTACACACTGTTTCCACTGTCTTACACACTGTTTGTACTGTCTCATCCCTCATATTTGCAGCTTTCTATCAGCTTAAACACATTTTGCGTTCAATTTTTAATTAACTGATTTTTTTGTCTGTCATTTAGGCTGGGTAATTGTAGATAGTGTTTTGTTGTTCAGGGTATTGGCTGGCACCAGGGCATCATCCACCTACCTGGCACTCAGTGTACTAGCTGGCACCAGGGCATCAGCCACCTACCTGGCACTCAGTGTACTGGCTGGCACCAGGGCATCATCCATCTACCTGGCACTCAGTGTACTGGCTGGCACCAGGACATCAGCCACCTACCTGGCACTCAGTGTACTGGCTGGCACCAGGACATCAGCCACCTACCTGGCATTCAGTGTACTGGCTGGCACCAAGGCATCATTCACCTACCTGGCACTCAGTGTTCTGGGTGGCACCAGGGCATCATCCACCTACCTGGCACTCAGTGTACTGGCTGGCACCAGGGCATCAGCCACCTACCTGGCACTCAGTGTACTGGCTGGCACCAGGGCATCATCCACCTACCTGGCACTCAGTGTACTGTCTGGCACCAGGGCATCATCCACCTACCTGGCATTCAATGTATTGGCTGGCACCAGGACATCATCCACCTACCTGGCACTCAGTGTACTGGCTGGCACCAGGGCATCAGCCATCTACCTGGCACTCAGTGTACTGGCTGGCACCAGGGCATCAGCCACCTACCTGGCACTCAGTGTACTGGCTGGCACCAGGGCATCATCCACCTACCTGGCACTCAGTGTACTGGCTGGCACCAGGGCATCCTCCACCTACCTGGCACTCAGTCTGCTGAGTGTCAGGTATGCTGAGATCACTGATATAATGTATATAATTCTATATATGAATAGCGAAGCTTTCTTTCTATTATCTCTAAGTCTTTCCTTAACAATAGCAAACCCACCGCCATTATCCTAATGAAACAATTGTCAATTGTTATTTTTCATTTATCTTTCTCGTTTTCTCTTACTCCTAAATCCGATTTTTCTTCCTACTCTCCTCTCTTCTACATCCTCTCTTCATTCTTCTTCCCCACCTTCTCCTCCTCCTCCTCCTCTTCTCCTCCCGTTGCCTTCCTTCTCCTCATTCTTCTTCCCCACCTCCTCCTCCTCTTCTCCTCCCGTTGCCTTCCCTCTCCTCATTTCTTCCATTTCATCAGAAATGCATTTTAATTTTGGTTGGAGAAGAGAGTCAACAGTGATTCACTTAGCCTCAGCTGCCAACTTCTAATATCCACATTAAATATCCCGGCCAAGAGCCTTTATGCAACACGACTTTGTGCACGAGTCTGGGCAAGCTATCCCAGTCTCCTGTTTACCACAAACAATGTGGACATAAACAATGTAAACAATGAGCCTCAGATAATGTAAATATTTAAATAAACTTCACCACTGAGGGTGGACGAGGAGGATGAGGAGCAGTAGTAGTAGTAATAGTAGCAGTAGTTTAAGTAGTAGTAGTAGTAGTAATAGTAGCAGTAGTTTAAGTAGTAGTAGTAGTATTAATAGTAGCAGTAGTTTAAGTGGTAGTAGTAGTAGTATTAATAGTAGCAGTAGTTTAAGTATTAGTAGTAGTAGTCGTAATAGTAACAGTAGTTTAAGTAGTAGTAGTAGTATTAATAGTAGCAGTAGTAGTATTAATAGTAACAGTAGTTTAAGTGGTAATAGTAGTAGTATTAATAGTAGCAGTAGTTTAAGTAGTAGTAGTAGTAGTCGTAATAGTAACAGTAGTTTAAGTAGTAGTAGTAGTAATAGTAGCAGTAGTTTAAATTGTAGTAGTATTAATAGTAGCAGTAGTTTAAGTAGTAGTAGTATTAATAGTAACAGTAGTTTAAGTAGTAGTAGTAGTAATAGTAGCAGTAGTTTAAATTGTAGTAGTATTAATAGTAGCAGTAGTTTAAGTAGTAGTAGTATTAATAGTAACAGTAGTTTAAGTAGTAGTAGTAGTAATAGTAGCAGTAGTTTAAGTAGTAGTAGTATTAATAGTAACAGTAGTTTAAGTAGTAGTAGTAGTAATAGTAGCAGTAGTTTAAATTGTAGTAGTATTAATAGTAGTAGTATATCCCATATCCATCCTCTGGGCGGTACCGCAACAGTATATGGATATACAAAAGATCTAGGAACTAGGCCTCAAAAGGCTTACCAGAAGTTCATCTAAATTTACATTATACAGTTGTCATATATCTGTTGCAAGCAAATTTAGGAAATTTGCTTAATTTGTCTGGAATCTTATTTTCATTAATAAATTCCTTGACGTATCACAGAGATTATTATATTGTCTATTTTCCTTAATCAGTGGACAATCTAACACATAGTGTTCAACACAGTCCATCAAGCTAATAACATATTTGCATTTATCTGCGAATCTGTCAAATGTACTTGTAACCAACTCTGATTTAGTCTGTGTGCCAGAAGTGCTCAGATAACCTGCACGCAAGAGACTGAAACTTATAACGACGTTTCGGTCTGTCTTGGAGCATTAACTAGCCAAACAGAGTACTTGTAACTTAGCCTAAGTCTGGCTACCACAACATCAGTCAATATGAAGACTGTAGAAGTTGACAACTCTGCTCATATCATTCAATCAACTCTGCTCATATCATCACTCAAGGAATTTTTTCCTCTACTATCTAGCTTACTTAGCTGCCGCACTTCTCAATCATGGAAGACCTGACCTGTACTTAGTCAGACCTGACCTGTACTTAGCCACACCTGACCTGTACTTAGCTCTGTGAAGACGTGTCTTGTGTGCTCTCTGTGAATCTGAACAAGATGTCCTCTCTTGAGCTACTCTACCAGCAGCTGAAGGAAGAACTGAGGGTAGCTAAGCTTGAGATACAGCGACTGACTGAGGAAAACAAGAAGATTCGTAGTAATCCTCCTGTTGAGAATCCTCAAGCCAAGAAAGGAACCTGGACAGTGGCTGGAACGCATGGGACAAAGTTAAGGCTCAAGAGGACGGGTGGAGAGGTAGAAACAACGAAGACCCAGGAGAATGTTGTGGAAACATCTAACCGATTCTCCGTGTTACCCGATGAATGTGAGTCGACTACTGGGAACATCACGACGAACGACACCAAGGAAGGTAAGAACATTGTTCTTGTTGGGGACAGTCACATTAGGTACATGGATAGAGCCTTCTGCTTGAAAGATAGAAGTAGGAGACAGAGGGTTTGCTTTCCTGGGACTGGGATGGAGGATATTGTTAGCCATCTGGACGACATCATGAGAGGTAATGGGAGCAATCCTATTATCTGTCTCAATGCTGGAGGCAACGATGTTGGCAGATGTAGGAGTGAGGACCTGACTAGCAGGTATAGGTCAGCAATAAACATAATTAGAAAGAAGGGTGGGAACCCTGTCATATGTGGTATTTTGCCAAGGAGAGGAGTTGGAAATGAATGGTTGTCCAGGGCAAGTGGTGTCAATTGCTGGCTGGACAAATACTGTAAGAAAAATGCAGTAACATTCATTCATTCATTGACAACTGGGACCTCTTCTATGGCAGAAATGACATGTATGCCAGGGATGGGGGTTCACTTATCTAGGTCTGGTTTGGGGGCACTGGCAACTGCAGTGGAGGGAGCTGTTAGGGCTTTAAACTAGAAAAAGTTAGTTGTATGGGATATGGGGGAAAAACAGTGAAGTCCCAGTGTAGTAATATTATGAATTCTAGGAGAACTAGTAATAGGCAGAATAAGGTGGATATTGGAAAGTCAGTGGCACTAGGTGAAAAGGACTGTAATAGGTATGGTGGAAAAACAGAAATGAGCAGGAAGGGTAAAGGGAAAGGGGGGTCTTTATATGTATATTACACTAATAGTCGTAGTGCTAGAAATAAGATGGACGAGTTGAGATTAGTTGCTAGTGCGGGTAATATTGATGTTTTTGCAATAACTGAGATGTGGTTTAATATGAAAAAACGAGACATGCACACCAATATGATGGTACATGAGAGTGACACACCAGTATAATGGTACGTGGCAGTGACACACCAGTATGATGGTACATGATAGTGACTCGCCAGATGATGGTACATGATAGTGACTAGCCAGATGATGGTACATGATAGTGACACACCAGTATGATGGTACATGATAGTGACACACCAGTGTGATGGTACATGAGTGACACACCAGTATGATGGTACATGACAGTGACACACCAGTATGATGGTATATGACAGTGACACACCAGTATGATGGTACATGATAGTGACACACCAGTATGATGGTATATGACAGTGACACACCAGTATGATGGTACATGAGAGTGACACACCAGTATGATGGTAAATGAGTGACACACCATTATGATGGTACATGATAGTGACACACCAGTATGATGGTACATGATATAGTGACTCACCAGTATGATGGTACATGATAGTGACACACCAGTATGATGGTACATGATAGTGACACACCAGTGTGATGGTACATGATAGTGACACACCAGTATGATGGCACATGATAGTGACACACCAGTATGATGGTATATGACAGTGACACACCAGTATGATGGTACATGATAGTGACACACCAGTATGATGGTACATGATAGTGACACACCAGTATGATGGTACATGATAGTGACACACCAGTGTGATGGTACATGATAGTGACACACCAGTATGATGGCACATGATAGTGACACACCAGTATGATGGTATATGACAGTGACCCACCAGTATAATGGTACATGAGAGTGACACATAGCTTTTATTCCCATCATGGTCCTATCATACTGAACAGAATAGGAACGCGGTGTTCATTCACTCATTTTTGTTATATATATATATGTCGTGCCGATTAGGTAAAACTTGCGATTTTGGCTTAAATAGCAACGCTCTTCTTGCCATATAAGACAAGCGAAAATTTGTGTATGCAATAATTTCGCAAAAATCATTCTAAACCTAACGAAAAAAATATATTTCATTGTGTTTGTTTATTATTAAATTAATGTTAACGTATCTAAAATATATTTAGTTGGGTTAGGCTAAATTAAATTGCGCTTGTTGTAATAAGGTTAGGTAGGTTTTCAAAGTTTCTCTTGGTACAAAATTAAAAATTCTTACATTAACATAAATGAAAAAATATATCTTTAAACGTATAAGAGAATTTGAAAGGACTTAATTTAGATAGTTCTTGCTAATTGAAGTTTACTAATCGGCACGACATATATATATATATATATATCATATAATTTTAGTATGAGTTCTATGACTAATTGATACTATATACAGTTATTACTAACCTAAATATATATATTAGATACTTTAAATAATATAATAATAACAAACAAATAAATATATTTTTCTTAGTATGATGGATTATGCATACATTATATCAAATGCATAACCATAATATTTTTTTCATTATATATATATATTATATATTTTTGATTCCATTATATTTACCACACGAAATCAGCAATATTGGAGAGCCATCTTCATCAGGTATAGACACTTCACTTGTGATTATTAAGGTCTGTGTTACCTGACTGGCGTGATGACAATGGGTAGTGGCAACAGCAACACTGCACAATGTTGCAGCACCAACGATCGTGTTGACATTGCTTGCCCAGGATGCATGTCGTTTTACGCCATTACGGTCAATGTTATATCATTTACTAACATTAGTTTTACCTCCCTGAGGCTTCGATGATGTATTGATGACTGGTTCTGCTTCCGTTGTAAGCTGTGGTGGTAGTAGTGGTGGTGGTGGTTACCTGGTAGTGACGTTGTAGTTATTATTGTAGTGAGAGGTAATGACTAAGATTGTCTGTATGTTGTTATGTCCAATCAAAAACCAACATTACCACCACCACTACTACCACCATCACCACCACTACCACCACCATCACCACCACCACTACTACCACCACTACCACCATCACCACCACCACTACCATTACCACCACCACCCTACCACTACCACCATTACCACTACCACTACCACCACCACTACCACCACCACCACCACTACTACCACCACTACCACCATCACCACCACCACCACTACTACCACCACTACCACCATCACCACCACTACCACTACCATCACCACCACTACCACCACCACTACCACCACCACTACCACCACCAGTACCACTACCACCACCACCACCACTACTACCACCACTACCACTACCACCACCACCACCACCACCACCACTACTACCACCACTACCACTACCACCACCACCACCACTACTACCACCACTACCACCATCACCACCACTACCACTACCATCACCACCACTACCACCACCACTACCACCACCTACCACCACTACTACCACCACTACCACTACCACCACTACTACCACCACCACTACTACCACCACCACCACTACTGTTACAAAATGACACGATATCTATTAGTAATAGACATCTCCAGTGAACACTAGAAAGGAAAGCCCTTCTAGCATCCAGCCTGTTACTGGGCTTTTGCAACAAAGTCAGTATCCTGGTCCAGTTATCCGATATATTCAATAGTCTCCAGGAGGATTACAACTGGTAGGGAACTACCCAACGAAATATATTTAAAAGGTTTATTATCAAAGTGAGAGTCTAGGGTTTCAAAGTAAATAATAATAATAATAATAATATCTTTATTTACTACAAGTACATGTACATGGTATACAGACCATAGCTGACATCAGTGACATACTACTATATAGAAAGTCCCTTGTTATGCTGAGCATTTCGGGCAGATTAGGTCAGTGTCCTAGGATGCGACTCACACCAGTCGACTAACACCCAGGTACCCATTTTACTGATGGGGAACATAGACAACAGGTGTAAAGAAACACGCCCAATGTTTCTACCCTGGCTGGGAATCGAACCCAGGCCCTCGCCGTGTGAAGCAAGAGCTTTAGCCACCAGACCACCTGAATAAATGTACATATGATCAGGATGTTCATTAAGTTATGAATTAGGAGGTTAATTAGGAGGTTAGCTCCTACACTGCTCTCATATACAATAAGTCTGTGCTGAGGGCACATATATCTAAATGACTCTGAAGTACCATCAGGTACAATGTCAGTAATTACAATAATGCAGATATATACAAATAGAAGTGTGTATGAGTGTGCTCCAGGTAACTCTTAAGATTTGACTCAACCAGTGTCCGACTGAACTTCTCATAAGCTAGCTTCTCTAACAAACTGACAATCAGAACAGCTTGATTGACCAGTAAAATGACCAATTCGCAGAAAAGCAATATAACAAGCAACAGCAACACAACGTCAGGAACCAGGAGATAGAAAATCGACCCTAACTGGGGACCATCAATAGATCCTCCAAAATAGTCACAAATCTCCCTTACTACTGAATCCAGGTTCAGCATAAAAATCCCAGACTGTGACGGTGCACAGATGCCTTATCGAATTAGGTCAAGAGCTATAGCTAGAGACCTGTGTTATCTCAGAGTGTCAATGTGGCACACAACCCAGAAAAACGTCGAAAATCACTGTCTAGTCTATCCTCTGTGAACAGAGTTACACAGAGTCCTGAGAAGTATTTTTCGTCTCACCACCGAATACATACTCTACCCAAACAGAGTCTAAATGGCGAGAAAACAAGCAGAGACAGGAGCGAGGTGTTGTCTCAACGATGTCCAGCTTCGTAGTGCTCTGGATCAAGGAGAAGCAGCCACCCACCTCAGGTGGAATCACTTAACTCCCTCCCAGCAACTAGACGCCGGCAACATAACAAGCGAAATGTCATAATCGGTAGTTTGCCAACTCCAAGGCAGCTACTACAAACATGAGCACAATATATAATGTTACATCCTACCTATTACAATAGCTAACTCAAATATTAACGATTTAGCTATTATCGAGAATATCAGCAATATAAAATTATAGAAAATGGAAATATACATAAAATATATCATAAACATGTATATACATTGGGGCCAATTCTGGGGTCGCAATAACTACCACCACCACTACCACCACCACTACCACTACCACCACCACCACCACCACTACCACTACTACCACCACCACCACTACCACTACCACCACTACCACTACCACCACTACCACTACCACCACCACCACCACCACTACCACCACTGCCACTACCACCACCACTACCACCACTACCACCACCACCACTACCACTACCACCACTACCACCACCACCACTACCACTACTACCACTACCACTACTACCACCACCACCACTACCACCACTACCACTACCACCACCACTACCACTACCACCACCACCACCCAGTGTATCAGGCTACTGTTGCAGAGTAATAGAGGCAATTACCAGCACAAGACACCAGTAACCTGGGTGACCACAGGCAGCTATGTTTACCAGAGTTATGGATCCTGCAACTCCCTTCCTTAAGATTTTCTCTCTACAGGTGTTCTTTCTACAAGTGTTCTCTCTACAAGTGTTCTCTCTACAAGTGTTCTCTCTACAAGTGTTCTCTCTACAAGTGTTCTCTCTACAAGTGTTCTCTCTACAAGTGTTCTCTCTACAAGTGTTCTCTCTACAGGTGTTCTCTCTACAGGTGTTCTCTCTACAGGTGTTCTCTCTACAGGTGTTCTATTTACAGATGTTCTCTCTACAGGTGTTCTCTCTACAGGTATTCTCTCTACAGGTGTTCTCTCTACAGGTGTTCTCTCTACAGGTGTTCTCTACAGATGTTTTCTACAAATGTTCTCTCTACAGGTGTTCTCTCTACAGATGTTCTTTCTACAGATGTTCTCTCTACATATGTTTTCACTTTAAGGATTACCATTGTACTCCTGCCTGACTGACGCAGGTGTTTCCACTAACAACTGCCTACAATACATCACGACTTATCTCAAGTTGATGAACTAGACTCATATGTCTATGATGGTGACGAACCTAGATGTAACTGTGGTCACACAGGTGTTACTGATGCTCACGACACACCAGACACCTGTGGTCACACAGGTGTTACTGATGCTCACGACACACCAGACACCTGTGGTCACAGGTGTTACTGATGCTCACGACACCAGACACCTGTGGTCACACAGGTGTTACTGATGCTCGACACACCAGACACCTGTGGTCACACAGGTGTTACTGATGCTCATGACACACCAGACACCTGGTCACGGTTTACTGACTCATGACACAGACCTGTTCACAGGTGTCTGACTCGACACCAGACACCTGTGGTCACACAGGTGTTACTGATGCTCATGACACACCAGACACCTGTGGTCACACAGGTGTTACTGATGCTCACGACACACCAGACACCTGTGGTCACACAGGTGTTACTGATCTCACGACACACCAGACACCTGTGGTCACACAGGTGTTGACATGACTGCTCACGTACACCCAGACACCTGTGGTCACACAGGTGTTACTGATGCTCATGACACACCAGACACCTGTGGTCACACAGGTGTTACTGATGCTCAGACACACCAGACACCTGTGGTCACACAGGTGTTACTGATGCTCAGACACACCAGACACCTGTGGTCACACAGGTGTTACTGATGCTCACGACACACCAGACACCTGTGGTCACACAGGTGTTACTGATGCTCATGACACACCAGACACCTGTGGTCACACAGGTGTTACTGATGCTCACGACACACCAGACACCTGTGGTCACACAGGTGTTACTGATGCTCACGACACACCAGACACCTGTGGTCACACAGGTGTTACTGATGCTCACGACACACCAGACACCTGTGGTCACACAGGTGTTACTGATCTCGACACACCAGACACCTGTGGTCCACAGGTGTTACTGATGCTCGACACACCAGACACCTGTGGTCACACAGGTGTTACTGATGCTCACGACACACCAGACACCTGTGGTCACACAGGTGTTACTGATGCTCACGACACACCAGACACCTGTGGTCACACAGGTGTTACTGATGCTCATGACACACCAGACACCTGTGGTCACACAGGTGTTACTGATGCTCATGACACACCAGACACCTGTGGTCACACAGGTGTTACTGATGCTCACGACACACAGACACCTGTGGTCACACAGGTGTTACTGATGCTCATGACACACCAGACACCTGTGGTCACACAGGTGTTACTGATGCTCACGACACACCAGACACCTGTGGTCACACAGGTGTTACTGATCTCACGACACCCAGACACCTGTGGTCACACAGGTGTTACTGATGCTCGACACACCAGACACCTGTGGTCACACAGGTGTTACTGATGCTCATTACACACCAGACACCTGTGGTCACACAGGTGTTACTGATGCTCAGACACACCAGACACCTGTGGTCACACAGGTGTTACTGATGCTCACGACACACCAGACACCTGTGGTCACACAGGTGTTACTGATCTCACGACACACCAGACACCTGTGGTCACACAGGTGTTACTGATGCTCACGACACACAGACACCTGTGGTCACACAGGTGTTACTGATGCTCATGACACACCAGACACCTGTGGTCACACAGGTGTTACTGATGCTCACGACACACAGACACCTGTGGTCACACAGGTGTTACTGATGCTCACGACACCAGACACCTGTGGTCACACAGGTGTTACTGATGCTCCGACACACCAGACACCTGTGGTCCACAGGTGTTACTGATCTCACGACACACCAGACACCTGTGGTCACACAGGTGTTACTGATGCTCACGACACACCAGACACCTGTGGTCACACAGGTGTTACTGATGCTCACGACACACCAGACACCTGTGGTCACACAGGTGTTACTGATGCTCACGACACACCAGTGGTTTATATAATCATCCTATTGTAAGCTACGCTGGTCCCTTACTCAGATCAGACATACCCCAGAAGTTTAGCTCTTCCTAATGAATAATATAATAATAATAATAATAATAATAATAATAATAATAATAATAATAATAATAATAATAATAATAATAATAATAATAATAATAATAATAATAATAATAATAATAATAATAATTCAATAATTGTAATAATTTTTTTTGTGTGTGTACTCACCTAATTGTACTCACCTAATTGTGGTTGCAGGGGTCGAGACTTAGCTCCTGGCCCCGCCTCTTCACTGATTGCTACTAGGTCCTCTCTCTCCCTGCTCCATGAGCTTTATCATACCTCGTCTTAAAGCTATGTATGGTTCCTGCCTCCACTACATCAATTGCTAGACTATTCCACTTCCTGACTACTCTGTGGCTGAAGAAATACTTCCTAACATTCCTTTGACTTATCTGAGTCTTTAGAACATAAGAACATAAGAAAGGAGGAACACTGCAACAGGCCTACTGGCCCATACTAGGCAGGTCCATGTGACCCCTTGTTTCTGTGTCCTCTCTCTGGAACATCCTGTCTCTGTCCACCTTATCTATTCCACGCAGTATTTTGTATGTCGTTATCATGTCTCCCCTAACCCTCCTGCCTTCTAGTGTCGTCAGGTCGATTTCCCTTAACCTTTCTTCATAGGACATTCCCCTTAGCTCCGGAACTAACCTTGTTGCAAACCTTTGCACTTTCTCTAATATCTTGACGTGTTTGACCAGGTGTGGGTTCCAAACTGGTGCTGCATACTCCAGTATGGGCCTGACGTACACAGTGTACAGTGTCTTGAACGATTCCTTACTAAGGTGTATGTGTGTGTGCAAATTTAGCTTACCATACATAACATAATATAGCTTAACTTTGTCTAACTTATCTAAGGTCAACCAAAAAATAGTTAGAAATATTTAACAGCAATTAAATACACTACTTTAGTGACTGATGACAGGACTGATTTTCACGGAGTTTTGGGAGAACTGAGGTCTAATGTGTCACCCGTGGTATGGTTTGAGGTCTAATGTGTCACCCGTGGTATGGTTTGAGGTCTACTGTGTCACCCGTGGTATGGTTTGCGGTCTACTGTGTCACCCGTGGTATGGTTTGCGGTCTACTGTGTCATCCGTGGTATGGTTTGAGGTCTACTGTGTCACCCGTGGTATGGTTTGAGGTCTACTGTGTCACCCGTGGTATGGTTTGAGGTCTACTGTGTCACCCGTGGTATGGTTTGAGGTCTACTGTGTCACCCGTGGTATGGTTGAGGTCTCTGTGTCACCGTGTATGGTGAGGTCTACTGTGTCACCCGTGGTATGGTTTGAGGTCTACGTGTCACCGTGGTATGGTTTGCGGTCTACTGTGTCACCCGTGGTATGGTTTGAGGTCTACTGTGTCGGCGAAGAGATTGTTGCCGAATAAACCAAATCTGCCAAGTTTTGGCTAAAAACAACAACTTGAACATATTGTCCCTTGTGGTTTAGCGCTTCTTTTGATTATAATAATAATAATAATAATAATAATAATAATAATAATAATAATAATAATAATAATAATAATAATAATAATATGAACATATTGTATATTTACAAGCTCAACATATGTTGTTTATTCTTAATAACACTCAAAATTTGCAGTTTTTTATATTTCTTGTTAATTTCTAATACAACACTTCGTAAAAATGACAACAATAATATGAGAGGAAACACGAGGGTGCTTACTGAACACTAGGGTGCTTACTGAACACGATGGTGCTTACTGAACACGAGGGTGCTTACTGAACACTAGGGTGCTTACTGAACACGATGGTGCTTACTGAACACGAGGGTGCTTACTGAACACTAGGGTGCTTACTGAACACTAGGGTGCTTACTGAACACGATGGTGCTTACTGAACACGAGGGTGCTTACTGAACACTAGGGTGCTTACTGAACACGATGGTGCTTACTGAACACGAGGGTGCTTACTGAACACTAGGGTGCTTACTGAACACTAGGGTGCTTACTGAACACGATGGTGCTTACTGAACACGAGGGTGCTTACTGAACACTAGGGTGCTTACTGAACACGATGGTGCTTACTGAACACGAGGGTGCTTACTGAACACGAGGGTGCTTACTGAACACGAGGGTGCTTACTGAACACTAGGGTGCTTATTGAACACTAGGGTGCTTATTGAACACTAGGGTGCTTATTGAACACAAGGATGCTTATTGAACACTAGGGTGCTTATTGAACACTAGGGTGCTTATTGAACACTAGGGTGCTTATTGAACACAAGGATGCTTATTGAACACTAGGGTGCTTATTGAACACTAGGGTGCTTATTGAACACTAGGGTGCTTATTGAACACTAGGGTGCTTATTGAACACAAGGATGCTTATTGAACACTAGGGTGCTTATTGAACACTAGGGTGCTTATTGAACACTAGGGTGCTTATTGAACACTAGGATGCTTATTGAACACTAGGGTGCTTATTGAACACTAGGGTGCTTATTGAACACGAGGGTGCTTATTGAACACTAGGGTGCTTATTGAACACTAGGATGCTTATTGAACACTAGGGTGCTTATTGAACACTAGGATGCTTATTGAACACTAGGGTGCTTATTGAACACTAGGGTGCTTATTGAACACTAGGGTGCTTACTGAACACGAGGGTGCTTATTGAACACGAGGGTGCTTATTGAACACGAGGGTGCTTATTGAACACGAGGGTGCTTATTGAACACGAGGGTGCTTATTGAGCACGAGGGTGCTCACTGAACATGCGTCCTCAGGAAGACAATCCCAAAGCCAAATTTCAATTTCCTGGAGAGCTTTCCCCAGTCCGCGCCAAAGCGAGACATCAGAGCGCCACATTTCAGGTCAACCACAGCCTTTAGTGTCCCCAATGTGCGTAAATTACGCCTGAGGGCGTAAATTTATTTTTGTTTTACGCTCTTGTCTCACGCCAGCGGTTGTGGTCATTTACTGTCTCTCTGCTGCGTCTTGTTTGTTTTGAACGCTGCTGGTGACAGCTAGGCCTTACCCTGTCCGTAACTCTGCTGGTGACAGCTAGGCCTTACCCTGTCCGTAACTCGTACCATGTAGGGACGCATGAACGGCTCTGTCCGTTTCTGGTATGTTGTAGGGATGTTGAGGGTTGCAGTCCGTGTCTGTGTACGTTGTAGAAATAAGGGGTAATTTTGTCAGTGTCTGTAAATTGTGGAGAGGAAGGAGTGACTGTCCGTGTCTGTGTACGTTGTAGAGAGAAAGCAGCAGTGTGTGAGGAAGATCAAGGACATACATTACTTATATTTAATAAAACTAACATCTTAAGGAAAAAAACTAATATTTCAGTGTGAAAAAGAAAAACGGTCGAGTTATTCCTCGGAAATCATTGTATGTATCTTCTGCTGTGTTATCTTCTGCTGTGTTATCTTCTGCTGTGTTATCTTCTGCTGTGTTATCTTCTGCTGTGTTATCTTCTGCTTTGTTTAATACAAAAGTTATCTTCTGCTGGGTTTAATACGAAAGTTATCTTCTGCTGTGTTTAATACGAAAGTTATCTTCTGCTGGGTTTAATACGAAAGTTATCTTCTGCTGGGTTTAATACGAAAGTTATCTTCTGCTGTGTTTAATACAAAAGTTAGGAAAACTTCTAGAAGGAAGAACTATGTGTAGCTGATACAACACTAGAATGTTATTATTTCTCGTATTTTAGCTTTTTTCATTATTTCCCTCGGACTCATAAGTCTGCCTGGAGTTTACCTGGAGACGGTTTCTCAGGTCAACTCCCCAGACCAGGCCTTCAGTGGATGGTCTGGTCCAGCCTATGCTCCACAGCACGGTTGATCTGCAACTGACTTCAGGAACTTGTCAAGTTCCTGCTCGAAGGCAGCCACTCAGTGGTCTGTGGGTAATCCTCAAGTCAAGGCTTCTTTGAGTACATAAACGGTTGAATGGTTTAGTAATTTATATGGTTTAATTCTATGTTGCAAAACCCAGTTATGTCAACACTTGCTCTTGTGCTCTCTGTATTACACAGTGTGTGCCACCACGTCCTCTTTTATTACTTCACTCTTTATTGGTGCATATTAACACCACAAATTACTCTTTATTGGTGCATATTAACACCACAAATTACTCTTTATTGGTGCATATTAACACCACAAATTACTCTTTATTGGTGCATATTAACACCACAAATTACTCTTTATTGGTGCATATTAACACCACAAATTACTCTTTATTGGTGCATATTAACACCACAAATTACTCTTTATTGGTGCATATTAACACCACAAATTACTCTTTATTGGTCCATATTAACACCACAAATTACTCTTTATTGATGCATATTAACACCACAAATTACTCTTTATTGGTCCATATTAACACCACAAATTACTCTTTATTGGTGCATAGTAACACCACAAATTACTCTCAGACATAATATAATTATTAGTTCCGAACTCAGAGACCATCATTCACACTCACACTTTATCATCCATTCAAAAAACATCTATTTTTTCACATATTCCTCAACACTTGTAAGTTTCTGTTATCTGTTGAATGATGGACTTGGGTCTTGATAGAGCCATCCCTGATGACTCTATGAAGACTGTTGTTGAATGATGGACTTGGGTCTTGATAGAGCCATCCCTGATGACTCTATGAAGACTGTTGTTGAATGATGAACTTGGGTCTTGATAGAGCCATCCCTGATGACTCTATGAAGACTGTTGTTGAATGATGGACTTCGGTCTTCATAGAGCCATCCCTGATGACTCTATGAAGACTGTTGTTGAATGATGGACTTGGGTCTTGATAGAGCCATCCCTGATGACTCTATGAAGACTGTTGTTGAATGATGGACTTGGGTCTTGATAGAGCCATCCCTGATGACTCTATGAAGACTGTTGTTGAATGATGGACTTGGGTCTTGATAGAGCCATCCCTGATGACTCTATGAAGACTGTTGTTGAATGATGGACTTGGGTCTTGATAGAGCCATCCCTGATGACTCTATGAAGACTGTTGTTGAATGATGGACTTCGGTCTTCATAGAGCCATCCCTGAGGACTCTATGAAGACTGTTGTTGAATGATGGACTTGGGTCTTGATAGAGCCATCCCTGATGACTCTATGAAGACTGTTGTTGAATGATGGACTTGGGTCTTGATAGAGCCATCCTGATGACTCTATGAAGACTGTTGTTGAATGATGGACTTGGGTCTTGATAGAGCCATCCCTGATGACTCTATGAAGACTGTTGTTGAATGATGGACTTGGGTCTTGATAGAGCCATCCCTGATGACTCTATGAAGACTGTTGTTGAATGATGGACTTCGGTCTTCATAGAGCCATCCCTGATGACTCTATGAAGACTGTTGTTGAATGATGGACTTGGGTCTTCATAGAGCCATCCCTGATGACTCTATGAAGACTGTTGTTGAATGATGGACTTGGGTCTTGATAGAGCCATCCCTGATGACTCTATGAAGACTGTTGTTGAATGATGGACTTGGGTCTTGATAGAGCCATCCCTGATGACTCTATGAAGACTGTTGTTGAATGATGGACTTGGGTCTTGATAGAGCAATCCCTGATGACTTTATGAAGACTGTTGTTGAATGATGGACTTGGGTCTTCATAGAGTCATCCCTGATGACTCTATGAAGACTGTTGTTGAATGATGGACTTGGGTCTTGATAGAGCCATCCCTGATGACTCTATGAAGACTGTTGTTGAATGATGGACTTGGGTCTTGATAGAGCCATCCCTGATGACTCTATGAAGACTGTTGTTGAATGATGGACTTGGGTCTTGATAGAGCCATCCCTGATGACTCTATGAAGACTGTTGTTGAATGATGGACTTCGGTCTTCATAGAGCCATCCCTGATGACTCTATGAAGACTGTTGTTGAATGATGGACTTCGGTCTTCATAGAGCCATCCCTGATGACTCTATGAAGACTGTTGTTGAATGATGGACTTGGTCTTGATAGAGCCATCCCTGATGACTTATGAAGACTGTTGTTGAATGATGGACTTGGTCTTCGATAGAGCCATCCCTGATGACTCTATGAAGACTGTTGTTGAATGATGGACTTGGTCTTGATAGAGCCATCCCTGATGACTCTATGAAGACTGTTGTTGAATGATGGACTTAGGTCTTGATAGAGCCATCCCTGATGACTCTATGAAGACTGTTGTTGAATGATGGACTTGGTCTTGATAGAGCCATCCCTGATGACTCTATGAAGACTGTTGTTGAATGATGGACTTGGGTCTTGATAGAGCCATCCCTGATGACTCTATGAAGACTGTTGTTGAATGATGGACTTGGTCTTGATAGAGCCATCCCTGATGACTCTATGAAGACTGTTGTTGAATGATGGACTTGGGTCTTGATAGAGCAATCCCTGATGACTTTATGAAGACTGTTGTTGAATGATGGACTTGGTCTTCATAGAGTCATCCCTGATGACTCTATGAAGACTGTTGTTGAATGATGGACTTGGGTCTTGATAGAGCCATCCCTGATGACTCTATGAAGACTGTTGTTGAATGATGGACTTGGGTCTTGATAGAGCCATCCTGATGACTCTATGAAGACTGTTGTTGAATGATGGACTTGGGTCTTGATAGAGCCATCCCTGATGACTCTATGAAGACTGTTGTTGAATGATGGACTTCGGTCTTCATAGAGCCATCCCTGATGACTCTATGAAGACTGTTGTTGAATGATGGACTTCGGTCTTCATAGAGCCATCCCTGATGAGTCTATGAAGACTGTTGTTGAATGATGGACTTCGGTCTTCATAGAGCCATCCCTGATGACTCTATGAAGACTGTTGTTGAATGATGGACTTCGGTCTTCATAGAGCCATCCCTGATGACTCTATGAAGACTGTTGTTGAATGATGGACTTGGGTCTTGATAGAGCCATCCCTGATGACTCTATGAAGACTGTTGTTGAATGATGGACTTAGGTCTTGATAGAGCCATCCCTGATGACTCTATGAAGACTGTTGTTGAATGATGGACTTGGGTCTTGATAGAGCCATCCCTGATGACTCTATGAAGACTGTTGTTGAATGATGGACTTGGTCTTGATAGAGCCATCCCTGATGACTCTATGAAGACTGTTGTTGAATGATGGACTTGGTCTTGATAGAGCCATCCCTGATGACTCTATGAAGACTGTTGTTGAATGATGGACTTGGGTCTTGATAGAGCCATCCCTGATGACTCTATGAAGACTGTTGTTGAATGATGGACTTGGGTCTTGATAGAGCCATCCCTGATGATTCTATGAAGACTGTTGTTGAATGATGGACTTGGGTCTTGATAGAGCCATCCCTGATGACTCTATGAAGACTGTTGTTGAATGATGGACTTGGGTCTTGATAGAGCCATCCCTGATGACTCTATGAAGACTGTTGTTGAATGATGGACTTCAGTCTTCATAGAGCCATCCCTGATGACTCTATGAAGACTGTTGTTGAATGATGGACTTCGGTCTTCATAGAGCCATCCCTGATGACTCTATGAAGACTGTTGTTGAATGATGAACTTGGTCTTGATAGAGCCATCCCTGATGACTCTATGAAGACTGTTGTTGAATGATGGACTTGGGTCTTGATAGAGCCATCCCTGATGACTCTATGAAGACTGTTGTTGAATGATGGACTTGGGTCTTGATAGAGCCATCCCTGATGACTCTATGAAGACTGTTGTTGAATGATGGACTTGGGTCTTGATAGAGCCATCCCTGATGACTCTATGAAGACTGTTGTTGAATGATGGACTTGGGTCTTGATAGAGCCATCCCTGATGACTCTATGAAGACTGTTGTTGAATGATGGACTTGGGTCTTGATAGAGCCATCCCTGATGACTCTATGAAGACTGTTGTTGAATGATGGACTTGGGTCTTCATAGAGCCATCCCTGATGACTCTATGAAGACTGTTGTTGAATGATGGACTTGGGTCTTCATAGAGCCATCCCTGATGACTCTATAAAGACTGTTGTTGAATGATGGACTTGGGTCTTGATAGAGCCATCCCTGATGACTCTATGAAGACTGTTGTTGAATGATGGACTTGGGTCTTGATAGAGCCATCCCTGATGACTCTATGAAGACTGTTGTTGAATGATGGACTTGGGTCTTGATAGAGCCATCCCTGATGACTCTATGAAGACTGTTGTTGAATGATGGACTTGGGTCTTGATAGAGCCATCCCTGATGACTCTATGAAGACTGTTCATCTCAGTCATGTTCATATTTGTGTTTATTTTAAATTCCAAACTTATCCACCACATTCTGATAACTTTTGTTCTGAATTTCTAAATAACGATGCCATCTTCAAACAGCAAATAGGACAACTCAGATTCTATATAAGATTCAATGTCTTGTAAGCACATTTATCTGTAACAGTTTACCATTTATGTTGTCTATAACTTGGTCTAAACATTAAACAATTACTGTGACGTCCCATATTCTTGTCTGACGCGCTTTGTTTTTTATTCTCATTTGCCTGACCTGAGCTGACCTGAGCTGACCTGAGCTGACCTGAGCTGACCTGAGCTGACCTGAGCTGACCTGAGCTGACCTGAGCTTCCTGAAAACACTTAACTCCTCTGGACATCTCGTCACAGTGTGTAGACTAGAACACAGTGTGTAGACTAGAACACAGTGTGTAGACTAGAACACAGTGTGTAGACTAGAACACAATGTGTAGACTAGAACACAGTGTGTTGACTAGAGCACAGTGTGTAGACTAGAACACAGTGTGTAGACTAGAACACAGTGTGTAGACTGGAACACAGTGTGTAGACTAGAACACAGTGTGTAGGCTAGAACACAATGTGTAGGCTAGAACACAATGTGTAGGCTAGAACACAGTGTGTAGACTAGAACACAGTGTGTAGACTAGAACACAATGTGTAGACTAGAACACAATGTGTAGGCTAGAACACAGTGTGTAGACTAGAACACAGTGTGTAGACTAGAACACAGTGTGTAGGCTAGAACACAGTGTGTAGACTAGAACACAGTGTGTAGGCTAGAACACAATGTGTAGGCTAGAACACAGTGTGTAGACTAGAACACAGTGTGTAGGCTAGAACACAGTGTGTTGGCTAGAACACAGTGTGTAGACTAGAACACAGTGTGTTGGCTAGAACACAGTGTGTAGACTAGAACACAGTGTATAGACTAGAACACAGTGTGCAGACTAGAACACAGTGTGTAGACTAGACACAGTGTGTTGGCTAGAACAGTGTGTAGACTAGAACACAATGTGTAGACTAGAACACAATGTGTAGACTAGAACACAGTGTGTAGACTAGAGCACAGTGTGTAGACTAGAACACAGTGTGTAGACTAGAACACAGTGTGTAGACTAGAACACAGTGTGTAGACTAGAACACAGTGTGTAGACTAGAACACTGTGTAGGCTAGAACACAATGTGTAGGCTAGAACACAATGTGTAGGCTAGAACACAGTGTGTAGACTAGAACACAGTGTGTAGACTAGAACACAATGTGTAGACTAGAACACAGTATGTAGACTAGAACACAGTGTGTAGACTAGAACACAGTGTGTAGACTAGAACACAGTGTGTAGGCTAGAACACTTTGTGTAGACTAGAACACAGTGTGTAGATTAGGACACAGTGTGTAGACTAGAACACAGTGTGTAGACTAGAACACAGTGTGTTGGCTAGAACACAGTGTGTAGACTAGAACACAGTGTGTTGGCTAGAACAGTGTGTAGACTAGAACACAGTGTGTAGGCTAGAACACAGTGTGTAGACTAGAACACAGTGTGTAGGCTAGAACACAGTGTGTAGGCTAGAACACAGTGTGTAGACTAGAACACAGTGTGTTGGCTAGAACACAGTGTGTAGACTAGAACACATTGTGTAGACTAGAACACATTGTGTAGACTAGAACACAGTGTGTAGACTAGAACACAGTGTTTAGACTAGAACACAATGTGTAGACTAGAACACAGTGTGTAAACTAGAACACATGGTGTAAACTAGAACAGGGGTAAACTACAACTACTCAGGTGTTCTCTGGTGTAAATACACTGGAGTTCATTATCGTGTATTTCACACATGTCCTAAAGCAGGTTGGTGGTATCGATATTATTCTTAAATCTTTATATTTTTTCTCTCACCTTCAGTTTTCATTTAAGACTCAAGCAACACATTAGTTTGTGTTCTGCTGTTATTCTCTAAAACTGTGTAGGACTTTTTCTCTCTCCTCTTCATTTTCATTTAACTCATACTCTACTTTTTTTCTTTTTCTTCTCTCTCTCTCTCTCTCTCTCTCTCTCTCTCTCTCTCTCTCTCTCTCTCTCTCTCTCTCTCTCTGACTCATCTGTCTTTATCTTCCATCTATGTCCCCTTGTCCACTGACCCCTTGTCCACTGACCCCTTGTCCACTGACCCCTTGTCCACTGTCCCCTTGTCCACTTTCCCCTTGTCCACTGTCCCCATGTCCACTATCCCCTTGTCCACTGTCCCCTCGTCCACTGTCCCCTCGTCCACTGTCCCCTTGTCCACTGTCCCCTTGTCCACTGTCCCCTCGTTCACTGTCCCCTTGTCCACTTTCCACTGTCCCCTCGTCCACTGTCCCCTTGTCCACTGTCCCCTTGTCCACTGTCCCTTTGTCCACTGTCCCCTCGTCCACTGTCCCCTCGTCCACTGTCCCCTCGTCCACTGTCCCCTCGTCCACTGTCCACTCGTCCACTGTCCCCTTGTCCACTGTGCCCTTTTCCACTGTCCCCTTGTCCACTGTCCCCTTGTCCACTGTCCCCTCGTTCACTGTCCCCTTGTCCACTGTCCCCTTGTCCACTGTCCCCTTGTCCACTGTCCCCTTGTCCACTGTCCCTTGTCCACTGTCCCATTGTCCACTGTCCCCTTGTCCACTGTCCCTTGTACACTGTCCCCTTGTCCACTGTCCCTTGTCCACTGTCCCTTGTCCACTGTCCCCTCGTTCACTGTCCCCTTTTCCACTGTCCACTGTCCCCTCGTCCACTGTCCCCTTGTCCACTGTCCCCTTGTCCACTGTCCCTTTGTCCACTGTCCCCTCGTCCACTGTCCCCTCGTCCACTGTCCCCTCGTACACTGTCCCCTCGTCCACTGTCCACTCGTCCACTATCCCCTTGTCCACTGTCCCCTTGTCCACTGTCCCCTCGTCCACTGTCCCCTCGTCCACTGTCCCCTCGTCCACTGTCCCCTTGTCCACTGTCCCCTTGTCCACTGTCCCTTTGTCCACTGTCCCCTCGTCCACTGTCCCCTCGTCCACTGTCCCCTCGCACACTGTCCCCTCGTCCACTGTCCACTCGTCCACTATCCCCTTGTCCACTGACCCCTTGTCCACTGTCCCCTTGTCCACTGTTCCCTTGTCCACTGTCCCTTTGTCCACTGTCCCCTTGTCCACTGTCCCCTTGTCCACTGTCCCCTCGTTCACTGTCCCCTTGTCCACTTTCCACTGTCCCCTCGTCCACTGTCCCACTGTCCCCTTGTCCACTGTCCCTTTGTCCACTGTCCCCTCGTCCACTGTCCCCTCGTCCACTGTCCCCTCGTCCACTGTCCCCTCGTCCACTGTCCACTCGTTCACTATCCCCTTGTCCACTGTCCCCTTGTCCACTGTCCCCTTGTCCACTGTTCCCTTGTCCACTGTCCCCTTGTCCACTGTCCCCTTGTCCACTGTCCCCTTGTCCACTGTCCCCTCGTTCACTGTCCCCTTGTCCACTGTCCCCTCGTCCACTGTCCCCTTGTCCACTGTCCCCTTGTCCACTGTCCCCTTGTCCACTGTCCCCTTGTCCACTGTCCCTTTGTCTGTCGCGTGGGTCTTGGGAGAGATATATAGGAGGTCAAAGATACTCCTTGTTGGATGGTTACGGTATATTTACAGTAAGTGAAGGAGAGTCCAGCCACCCGTCTGTCTCGCCTGTAGGTCTAACGTTAGTGAGGGAGAGTGCCTAAGAGAGGCTGTGCACATGCGCTGAGCCTCTGACGTCAGCGGGTACCGTGACGTCACACGCAAAGGGACCAGCTGTATAAAAGGAAAGATACACTACACAAGTGTATATATGATACTGACACGACATGTCCACTGTCCCCTCGTCCACTGTCCACTCGTCCACTATCCCCTTGTCCACTGTCCCCTTGTCCACTGTCCCCTTTTCCACTGTCCCCTTGTCCACTGTCCCCTTGTCCACTGTCCCCTTCTCCACTGTCCCCTTGTCCACTGTCCCCTCGTTCACTGTCCCCTTGTCCACTGCCCACTTTCCCCTCGTCCACTGTCCCCTTGTCCACTGTCCCCTTGTCCACTGTCCCCTTGTCCACTGTCCCCTTGTCCACTGTCCCCTCGTTCACTGTCCCCTTGTCCACTGCCCACTGTCCCCTCGTCCACTGTCCCCTTGTCCACTGTCCCCTTGTCCACTGTCCCCTTGTCCACTGTCCCTTTGTCCACTGTCCCCTCGTCCACTGTCCCCTCGTCCACTGTCCCCTCGTCCACTGTCCCTTCCTCCACTGTTCCCTTGTCTACTGTCCCATCATTTGAAACAGTGGCTGTCCTTTAGAGTCCCTGAGTATCTTATACATCATAACCGTATCTCCCCTGTGTGTGTGTCGTGGGGTGGAGCAGCAGTCGATGTCTTCCTGGAAGTAACATTCTCACGACACATTGCTTCCCAAAAAGAAATCAAGAAAATTATATTGAGAAAGTATTGTAGAATGATTGAAACGTCGTTTAGGTTTAAAGATTAATTCCTGGACGAGGTGTAGGAGAGTCACGACACGTTTCTTCCCTGAAAATACATTAGCAAAATATATATTTTGAACAATGATAATAGTTCATGAAGTTGAACATGATATTGATCCTGAGTCTTGATATCAATACTGAGTCACGATATTTACCAATTATTGTACAGTAATAGTCGTATAAAAATATCGAGATTTAAACTGAAGATTAAATCCCAGGAAATTACCAAAAATTATTACTTATGAACGCTATTAAAGTTGTCATGAAATTGTCAATAAAAAAACCGAGCGATGAACCAGAGGATCGAACCGTGGTATTGCGTTACCTTGGTAGTTTACGTATATAATAATGGAAATTACTTTATACAACTAGTATGACTGGACACTTTTAAGTGTAGTGAACACTTATACACTTGTAAGTGTTTGAGTAAACATATAAGAAATAAACACGAAATATGAAAGCTTAATATTTGGATCTCCACCTGAGGTCCTCTTCAGAAGATGCAGACATGAGGAGAAATGTTGCATATAAAGTCGCACATAGGTGTGACCTGACCAGGTGTGATGTGCACCATCAGTATTCAGTAATTTAGTAACGTACACATGTGAGTAGAATGTGAGTTAATGTTGATGTGATTGTGAATGTTGACAGTCTGACCGGAAGTGGCGAGTGTTGTTGAGACTGTGAATGTTGACAGTCTGACCGGAAGTGGCGAGTGTTGTTGAGACTGTGAATGTTGACAGTCTGACCGGAAGTGGCGAGTGTTGTTGAGACTGTGAATGTTGACAGTCTGACCGGAAGTGGCGAGTGTTGTTAGACTGTGAATGTTGACAGTCTGACCGGAAGTGGCGAGTGTTGTTGAGACTGTGAATGTTGACAGTCTGACCGGAAGTGGCGAGTGTTGTTGAGACTGTGTATGTTGACAGTCTGACCGGAAGTGGCGAGTGTTGTTGAGACTGTGAATGTTGACAGTCTGACCGGAAGTGGCGAGTGTTGTTGAGACTGTGAATGTTGACAGTCTGACCGGAAGTGGCGAGTGTTGTTGAGACTGTGAATGTTGACAGTCTGACCGGAAGTGGCGAGTGTTGTTGAGACTGTGAATGTTGACAGTCTGACCGGAAGTGGCGAGTGTTGTTGAGACTGTGAATGTTGACAGTCTGACCGGAAGTGGCGAGTGTTGTTGAGACTGTGAATGTTGACAGTCTGACCGGAAGTGGCGAGTGTTGTTGAGACTGTGAATGTTGACAGTCTGACCGGAAGTGGCGAGTGTTGTTGAGACTGTGAATGTTGACAGTCTGACCGGAAGTGGCGAGTGTTGTTGAGACTGTGAATGTTGACAGTCTGACCGGAAGTGGCGAGTGTTGTTGAGACTGTGAATGTTGACAGTCTGACCGGAAGTGGCGAGTGTTGTTGAGACTGTGAATGTTGACAGTCTGACCGGAAGTGGCGAGTGTTGTTGAGACTGTGAATGTTGACAGTCTGACCGGAAGTGGCGAGTGTTGTTGAGACTGTGAATGTTGACAGTCTGACCGGAAGTGGCGAGTGTTGTTGAGACTGTGAATGTTGACAGTCTGACCGGAAGTGGCGAGTGTTGTTGAGACTGTGAATGTTGACAGTCTGACCGGAAGTGGCAAGTGTTGTTGAGACTGTGAATGTTGACAGTCTGACCGGAAGTGGCGAGTGTTGTTGAGACTGTGAATGTTGACAGTCTGACCGGAAGTGGCGAGTGTTGTTGAGACTGTGAATGTTGACAGTCTGACCGGAAGTGGCGAGTGTTGTTGAGACTGTGAATGTTGACAGTCTGACCGGAAGTGGCGAGTGTTGTTGAGACTGCGAATGTTGACAGTCTGACCGGAAGTGGCGAGTGTTGTTGAACTGTGAATGTTGACAGTCTGACCGGAAGTGGCGAGTGTTGTTGAGACTGTGAATGTTGACAGTCTGACCGGAAGTGGCGAGTGTTGTTGAGACTGTGAATGTTGACAGTCTGACCGAAGGGCAGTGTTGTTGAGACTGTGAATGTTGACAGTCTGACCGGAAGTGGCGAGTGTTGTTGAGACGTGAATGTTGACAGTCTGACCGGAAGTGGCGAGTGTTGTTGAGACTGTGAATGCTTGACAGTCTGACCGGAAGTGGCTGATAGTTGTTGATGATCCGTGAATGTTGACGTCTGACCGAAGTGGCACTTGAGACTGTGAATGTTGACAGTCCTGGACCGATGAGTGTGTTGAGATCTGTGAATGTTGACATTGACCGATGTGGCACTTTGAGACCGTGTGTGCCCTTGAGAGCAACAGTGTCATCATGATAACCATTCATAGCATCATTACTGATGACACCTTGATACCGTGTGTTGCACCTTGATACCGTGTGTTGCACCTTGATACCGTGTGTTGCACCTTGATACCGTGTGTTGCACCTTGATACCGTGTGTTGCACCTTGATACCGTGTGTTGCACCTTGATACCGTGTGTTGCACCTTGATACCATGTGTTGCACCTTGATACCGTGTGTTGCACCTTGATACCGTGTGTTGCACATTGATACCGTGTGTTGCACCTTGATACCGTGTGTTGCACCTTGATACCATGTGTTGCACCTTGATACCGTGTGTTGCACCTTGATACCGTGTGTTGCACCTTGATACCGTGTGTTGCACCTTGATACCGTGTGTTGCACCTTGATATCATGTGTTGCACCTTGATACCGTGTGTTGCACCTTGATACCATGTGTTGCACCTTGATACCGTGTTGCACCTTGATACCGTGTGTTGCACCTTGATACCATGTGTTGCACCTTGATACCGTGTGTTGCACCTTGATACCATGTGTTGCACCTTGATACCGTGTGTTGCACCTTGATACCATGTGTTGCACCTTGATACCGTGTGTTGCACCCTGATACCGTGTGTTGCATTTGATACCGTGTGTTGCACCTTGATACCGTGTGTTGCACCTTGATACCATGTGTTGCACCTTGATACCGTGTGTTGCACCTTGATACCATGTGTTGCACCTTGATACCGTGTGTTGCACCTTGATACCGTGTGTTGCACCTTGATACCGTGTGTTGCACCTTGATACCGTATGTTGCACCTTGATACCGTGTGTTTCACCTTGATACCGTGTGTTGCACCTTGATACCGTGTGTTGCACCTTGATACCGTGTGTTGCCCTTGATGCCGTTGTTGCACCTTGATATCCATGTGTTGCACCTTGATACCGTGTGTTGCACCTTGATACCGTGTGTTGCACCTTGATACCGTGTGTTGCCCCTTGATACCGTGTGTTGCACCTTGATATCATGTGTTGCACCTTGATACCGTGTGTTGCACCTTGATACCATGTGTTGCACCTTGATACCGTGTGTTGCACCTTGATACCGTGTGTTGCACCTTGATATCATGTGTTGCACCTGATACCTGGTTCACCTGATCGTGTTGCACCTTGATACCTGTGTTGCACCTTGATACCGTGTGTTGCACCTTGATACCTGTGTTGCACCTTGATACCGTGTTTGCACCTGATACCGTGTGTTGCACCTTGATACCAGTGTGTTGCACCTTGATACCGTGTGTTGCACCTTGATACCGTGTGTTGCACCTTGATACCGTGTGTTGCACCTTGATACCATGTGTTGCACCTTGAACCGTGTGTTGCACCTTGATACCATGTGTTGCACCTTGATACCGTGTGTTGCACCTTGATACCGTGTGTTGCACCTTGATACCGTGTGTTGCACCTTGATACCGTGTGTTGCACCTTGATACCGTGTGTTGCACCTTGATACCATGTGTTGCACCTTGATACCGTGTGTTGCACCTTGATACCGTGTGTTGCACCTTGATACCGTGTGTTGCACCTTGATACCGTGTGTTGCAAATGGAACAAGTTAGAAAGTTAGTGAACAAGTTAGAAAGTTAGTGAACAAGTTAGTAAGTTAGTGAACAAGTTAGTAAGTTAGTGAACAAGTTAGAAAGTTAGTGAACAAGTAGGTTATGAACAAGAAGTTAGTGAACAAGTTAGTAAGTTAGTGAACAAGAGTTAGTGAAAGTTGAGTTAGAACAAGTTAGTAAGTTAGTGAACAAGTTAGAGTTAGTGAACAGAGTTAGTAAAGTTGAGTGAACAAGTTAGTAAGTTAGTGAACAAGTTAGTAAGTTAGTGAACAAGTTAGATAGTTAGTGAACAAGTTAGTAAGTTAGTGAACAAGAGAGTTAGTGAACAAGTTAGAAAGTTAGTGAACAAGTTAGAAAGTTAGTGAACAAGTTAGTAAGTTAGTGAACAAGTTAGTAAGTTAGTGAACAAGTTAGTAAGTTAGTGAACAAGTTAGTAAGTTAGTGAACAAGTTATAGTTAGGAACAAGTTAGAAGTTAGGAACAAGTAGAAGTTAGTGAACAAGTTAGTAAGTTAGTGAACAAGTTAGTAAGTTAGTGAACAAGTTAGTAAGTTAGTGAACAAGTTAGTAAGTTAGTGAACAAGTTAGTAAGTTAGTGAACAAGTTAGAAAGTTAGTGAACAAGTTAGTAAGTTAGTGAACAAGTTAGTAAGTTAGTGAACAAGTTGAGGTTAGTAAAGTTAGTAAGTAACAGACGTTAGTAAGTTAGTGCGTTGAAGTTAGTGAACAAGTTAGAAGTTAGTGAACAAGTTAGAAGTTAGTGAACAAGTTAGTAAGTTAGTGAACAAGTTAGTAAGTTTAGAACAGTTAGTAAGTTGTGAACAAGTTAGTAAGTTAGTGAACAAGTTAGTAGTTAGTGACAGTTAGTGTTAGTGAACAAGTTAGAAAGTTAGTGAACAGGTTAGTAAGGTGAACATAGAATAGTTAGTAAGTTAAATGAACAAGGTATAGTATACAGTGTCAGGCAAGGTATAGTATCAAGTGTTAGTGAACAAGGTATAGTTCACAGTTGTTAGACAAGGTATCAGTCATACAGTGTTCCAGGCAAGGTATCAGTCATACAGTGTTCCAGGACAAGGTATAGTCATCAAGTGTTCAGCAAGTTAAGTTAGTGTCCAGCAAGTATCAGTCATCACAGTGTTCAGGCAAGGTATGCAAGTTCAGTCGAACAGTGTTCCAGGCAAGGTATCAGTCATCACAGTGTTCCAGGCAAGGTATCAGTCATCACAGTGTTCCAGGCAAGGTATCAGTCATCACAGTGTTCCAGGCAAGGTATCAGTCATCACAGTGTTCCAGGCAAGGTATCAGTCATCACAGTGTTCCAGAGCAAGGTTAGTCAGTCATCACAGTGTTCCAGGCAAGGTATCAGTCATCACAGTGTTCCAGGCAAGGTATCAGTCATCACAGTGTTCCAGGCAAGGTATCAGTCATCACAGTGTTCCAGGCAAGGTATCAGTCATCACAGTGTTCCAGGCAAGGTATCAGTCATCACAGTGTTCCAGGCAAGGTATCAGTCATCACAGTGTTCCAGGCAAGGTATCAGTCATCACAGTGTTCCAGGCAAGGTATCAGTCATCACAGTGTTCCAGGCAAGGTATCAGTCATCACAGTGTTCCAGGCAAGGTATCAGTCATCACAGTGTTCCAGGCAAGGTATCAGTCATCACAGTGTTCCTAGCAAGTGTCAGTCATCACAGTGTTCCAGGCAAGGTATCAGTCATCACAGTGTTCCAGGCAAGGTATCAGTCATCACAGTGTTCCAGGCAAGGTATCAGTCATCACAGTGTTCCAGGCAAGGTATCAGTCATCACAGTGTTCCAGGCAAGGTATCAGTCATCACAGTGTTCCAGGCAAGGTATCAGTCATCACAGTGTTCCAGGCAAGGATCAGTCATCACAGTGTTCCAGGCAAGGTATCAGTCATCACAGTGTTCCAGGCAAGGTATCAGTCATCACAGTGTTCCAGGCAAGGTATCAGTCATCACAGTGTTCCAGGCAAGGTATCAGTCATCACAGTGTTCCAGGCAAGGTATCAGTCATCACAGTGTTCCAGGCAAGGTATCAGTCATCACAGTGTTCCAGGCAAGGTATCAGTCATCACAGTGTTCCAGGCAAGGTATCAGTCATCACAGTGTTCCAGGCAAGGTATCAGTCATCACAGTGTTCCAGGCAAGGTATCAGTCATCACAGTGTTCCAGGCAAGGTATCAGTCATCACAGTGTTCCAGGCAAGGTATCAGTCATCACAGTGTTCCAGGCAAGGTATCAGTCATCACAGTGTTCCAGGCAAGGTATCAGTCATCACAGTGTTCCAGGCAAGGTATCAGTCATCACAGTGTTCCAGGCAAGGTATCAGTCATCACAGTGTTCCAGGCAGTATCAGTCATCACAGTGTTCGGCAAGGATATCATCACAGTGTTCCAGGCAGGTATCAGTCATCACAGTGTTCCAGGCAGGTATCAGTCATCACAGTGTTCCAGGCAAGTATCAGTCATCACAGTGTTCCAGGCAAGGTATCAGTCATCACAGTGTTCCAGGCAAGGTATCAGTCATCACAGTGTTCAGGCAAGTATCAGTCATCACAGTGTTCCAGGCAAGGTATCAGTCATCACAGTGTTCAGGCAAGGTATCAGTCATCACAGTGTTCCAGGCAAGGTATCAGTCATCACAGTGTTCCAGGCAAGGTATCAGTCATCACAGTGTTCAGGCAAGGTATCAGTCATCACAGTGTTCCAGCAGGTATCAGTCATCACAGTGTTCCAGGCAAGGATCAGTCATCACAGTGTTCCAGGCAGGTATCAGTCATCACAGTGTTCCAGGCAAGGTATCAGTCATCACAGTGTTCCAGGCAAGGTATCAGTCATCACAGTGTTCCAGGCAAGGTATCAGTCATCACAGTGTTCCAGGCAGGTATCAGTCATCACAGTGTTCCAGGCAGGTATCAGCATCACAGTGTTCCGCAGGTCAGTCTCTGTTCAGATAGTCATCCAGTTTCGGCAAGGTATCAGTCATCGTGTTCAGGCAAGGTATCAGTCATCACAGTGTTCCAGGAAGGTATCAGTCATCACAGTGTTCAGGCAGGTATCATCATCATGTTCCAGGCAAGGATCAGTCATCACAGTGTTCCAGGCAAGGATCAGTCATCACAGTGTTCCAGGTATCAGTCATCACAGTGTTCAGGCAAGGTATCAGTCATCAGTGTTCAGGGGTATCATCTCACAGTGTTCAGGCAAGGTATCAGTCATCACAGTGTTCCAGGCAAGGTATCGTCATCACAGTTAGGTATCAGTCATACAGTGTTCCAGGCATCACTCACAGTGTTCAGGCAGGTATCAGTCATACAGTGTTCCAGGCAGGTTCAGTCATCACAGTGTTCCGAGGTATCAGTCATCACAGTGTTCAGGAAGGTATCAGTCATCAGTGTTCCCAAGTATCATATATGTTCCAGCAAGGTATCAGTCATCACAGTGTTCCAGGCAAGGATCAGTCATCACAGTGTTCCAGCAAGGTATCAGCATCAGTTCCGGCAAGGATCAGTCAAGTCAGGAGGTATCAGTCATCCAGTGTTCCAGAGTATCAGCATCACAGTGTTCAGGAAGGAGGCAGTATCAGTCATCACAGTGTTCGGCAGGTATCAGCATCAGGTTGCAGGATCAGTCATCACAGTGTTCAGGCAGTATCTCATCACAGTGTTCAGAGTACATCAAGGTCAGGCAAGTATCAGTCATCACAGTGTTCGGAGGTATCATATACAGTGTTCGAAGGATCAGTCATCCAGGTTCCAGGCAAGGTAGTATCACAGTGTTCCAGGTTCATATCCGTGTTCAGGCAGACAGTCATCACAGTGTTCCAGGCAAGTATCAGTCATCACAGTGTTCCAGGCAAGGTATCAGTCATCACAGTGTTCCAGGCAAGGTATCAGTCATCACAGTGTTCCAGGCAAGGTATCAGTCATCACAGTGTTCCAGGCAAGGTATCAGTCATCACAGTGTTCCAGGCAAGGTATCAGTCATCACAGTGTTCCAGGCAAGGTATCAGTCATCACAGTGTTCCAGGCAAGGTATCAGTCATCACAGTGTTCCAGGCAAGGTATCAGTCATCACAGTGTTCCAGGCAAGGTATCAGTCATCACAGTGTTCCAGGCAAGGTATCAGTCATCACAGTGTTCCAGCAAGGTATCAGTCATCACAGTGTTCCAGGCAAGGTATCAGTCATCACAGTGTTCCAGGAAGGTATCAGTCATCACAGTGTTCCAGGCAAGGTATCAGTCATCACATGTTCCAGGCAGGTATCAGTCATCACAGTGTTCCAGGCAAGGTATCAGTCATCACAGTGTTCCAGGCAAGGTATCAGTCATCACAGTGTTCCAGGCAAGGTATCAGTCATCACAGTGTTCCAGGCAAGGTATCAGTCATCACAGTGTTCCAGGCAAGGTATCAGTCATCACAGTGTTCCAGGCAAGGTATCAGTCATCACAGTGTTCCAGGCAGGTATCAGTCATCACAGTGTTCAGGCAAGGTATCAGTCATCACAGTGTTCCAGGCAAGGTATCAGTCATCACAGTGTTCCAGGCAAGGTATCAGTCATCACAGTGTTCCAGGCAAGCATCAGTCATCACAGTGTTCCAGGCAAGGATCAGTCATCACAGTGTTCCAGGCAAGGTATCAGTCATCACAGTGTTCCAGGCAAGGTATCAGTCATCACAGTGTTCCAGGCAAGGTATCAGTCATCACAGTGTTCCAGCAAGGTATCAGTCATCACAGTGTTCCAGGAAGGTATCAGTCATCACAGTGTTCCAGGCAAGGTATCAGTCATCACAGTGTTCCAGGCAAGGTATCAGTCATCACAGTGTTCCAGGCAAGGTATCAGTCATCACAGTGTTCCAGGCAAGGTATCAGTCATCACAGTGTTCCAGGCAAGTATCAGTCATACAGTGTTCCAGGCAAGGATCAGTCATCACAGTGTTCCAGGCAAGGTATCAGTCATCACAGTGTTCCAGGCAAGGTATCAGTCATCACAGTGTTCCAGGCAAGGTATCAGTCATCACAGTGTTCCAGGCAAGGTATCAGTCATCACAGTGTTCCAGGCAAGGTATCAGTCATCACAGTGTTCCAGGCAAGGTATCAGTCATCACAGTGTTCCAGGCAAGGTATCAGTCATCACAGTGTTCCAGGCAAAGTATCAGTCATCACAGTGTTTCAGGCAAGGTATCAGTCATCACAGTGTTCCAGGCAAGGTATCAGTCATCACAGTGTTCCAGGCAAGGTATCAGTCATCACAGTGTTCCAGGCAAGGTATCAGTTATCACAGTGTTCCAGGCAAGGTATCAGTCATCACAGTGTTCCAGGCAAGGTATCAGTCATCACAGTGTTCCAGGCAAGGTATCAGTCATCACAGTGTTCCAGGCAAGGTATCAGTCATCACAGTGTTCCAGGCAAGGTATCAGTCATCACAGTGTTCCAGGCAAGGTATCAGTCATCACAGTGTTCCAGGCAAGGTATCAGTCATCACAGTGTTCCAGGCAAGGTATCAGTCATCACAGTGTTCCAGGCAAGGTATCAGTCATCACAGTGTTCCAGGCAAAGTATCAGTCATTACAGTGTTCCAGGCAAGGTATCAGTCATCACAGTGTTCCAGGCAAGGTATCAGTCTTCACAGTGTTCCAGGCAAGGTATCAGTCATCACAGTGTTCCAGGCAAAGTATCAGTCATTACAGTGTTCCAGGCAAGGTATCAGTCATCACAGTGTTCCAGGCAAGGTATCAGTCTTCACAGTGTTCCAGGCAAGGTATCAGTCATCACAGTGTTCCAGGCAAGGTATCAGTCTTCACAGTGTTCCAGGCAAGGTATCAGTCATCATGTACGGTTCGTACTTCTAACGGCTGTTCACGTGATTTCCAACCTCTGCCCATGTGATCTGGCATCAGTAAATGATAGGCCTGCCTTTTGAATGCCTCAGCGCCAGGCGGCCTAGTGTTCAGTTACCATCGAGACTCAGTGCAGGACAGACGGACACAGGCATAGGCTCTCAGCTCCCATATATCCAACGCCTCATTAAACGCTACCAAAACCAAGCTCATCGTCTGTTAATATTACCAAATCTATGAAAAGAACCCCACAACACAAATGGTGACAGCTTGTGGGCCTAGATTTTGTGTAATCTGAGCAGATTTAACAAGAAGAGGAAGAGCCGGTGTTCAGTGCCTCCAGCGTCAATATCAACCGTCGCCAGCGACTCACCTTCCCTCACCCGTGACGTCACCCATCCAAGACTCTTCTGAAGCAGTGTCTCCACTCTTCTGGCTTCTAATTGCAAGTAAACCTCCGAAGAGTTGATCTGGGTTTTGCAATTAAGCCAACAAGTAAGCCAGTTTATGGGAAGAGCCTAAGCCAAGCCTACAGTCATCCAGTGTCTCCTGCCATCCACCCAATTCTTCACTGTGTAGTGCAAGTAAGAGAATTCAGTTCACAGTCCAGAGAGCTAAGCCAGCTTCTTCAAGAAAGCCAGTTATACAAGTAAGCCAGTCGTTTCTTCAGCAAGCCAGTTCCTTGCAGTATTGT